>JBBMJM010000022.1:5062102-5075359 GCA_037832705.1 Centriscus cristatus
AGAGATTTTGCGTGTCGTGTGTGTGGTGGGTTCTAGATACCAAATATGAACGTACAGCCTGGCCCGGGCGACCCTGGCGACCTTTTGTTTGAATCATCCATCAGTTGACACATATGAACCTTATAACTGACTATGTGCTCTGTAACTGCATCAGTTATTAAGAGAATCACCAATTGTGAACAAATGAACACAGGAACCAGCCAGAGGCTCAATGTGCGTCGTGTCTTTTTCCTGGACTCCCACATCGCAACGCCACTGGATAAACTTGAGGCACTGAGACTGTCAGATCCTAACTAAGCTGAGTGGTGGAGGGGTCGTTGTTCCTCTCCTTCACCATCATGTTACTGGTTTTATCATTACAGAGAGTAGTGATGTATAAAACACTTTAGAGCTGTAACAAAAATACACATCCAAAATAGTATTATCCTCTTCTTAGTCATCATTATCAATAATATAGTCATTTTAATATCGCTGGCTATAATAATATAGTCAGCAACAACTTTCGTGATGCTGTGCATAGTGAACAGAGCAGAACAGACGGGCTGGAGATGGGAGGAGTTCGCCACCGGTGGAACAGCGAAGCGACAGTGAATTTTAACTCCACTACTTTGGCAGTTCAAAGTCGAGCATGCTGACATCCTCAGGCGTCCTTCAGCGGGAGGTTGTACAGTCAGACCTGTGCGCTGTGCTACCCCCCAAAACACTTGGGAGATAAAGAGTAAAAAGGAGAGCTGGAGGTAAGGACTCAAAGACAAAAACAGATGGGTTGGTTTTCCTCCCTCTCCCTCTGCTCCCCATGTCCACTGATCCATCCATACAATCATAGAAAGGCTTGGCGTTTCACTACGTGTGCGCCCCCTCGCTCCATCTCCATAGCGTCCAGAGCGGGGGGGCTCTGGAGGGTTATAGCCTCTCGATGTCCCTGTACTTCTTCCGCAGTATGGACACTTGGTCTTTAAACAGGACTGGGTCCAGCCTCATCTGAGAATGGACCAGGGGCATGGTGCCAAACCAGCTGGCAAACCTGTTCATGCAGGTCTGACGCTGGGCAAAATGGTCCGGGTCTGCCCAGCGGGACGCTCGGGAGCTCTGTGGGGTAGAGATGGAGAGACAGAGTGAGAGAGAGAGACGGGAGAGGTGAGTGAAATTCATGAAATTCCTTTGTGGCATCTTTATTCCATATTTGTTCACAATTTTCAGATGTGTGAAGTTACACTCTGGCAATGATGGGAGTTATTCGATGAGACAGTGCACAGAAAGAGAAAGAGACGTTCCAACACAACCAGACACTAACTGAAAAAGCCCTTGAAGCAGAGCCTCCTGCACACAGCAAAGCTCACCTGGCCCATCATAGTCTCCTTGTATTGTTTCTTCTGGGTGACCTTGATGGGTGGCAGCTTTGAAACAGAGGACACTAAGAAGTTCATCAGAATGTCTTCACAGTTGGACATCTGGTCAACCATGGTCTTCAGACTGGCTGGAAGGTACGTGGTGTACAAGTAGTGGTAGTATCTGTGGACGAAGAGACAGGAAATTGCACTGAACTATTTGCAGACTGACAGAGCGGAGATGAGTAAACGTGACGAGAGGAGGGAGCAGAGGAGTAAGTCCGTACCTGTGATAGATAGCAGCCCCGGTTAGCACCATGGAGTAGTCGTTGGTCCATTTGGACGTGTAGCCCCAGCGCTCCTTGTTGCCGTCCCAGAAGTGGCTGCGGGCAGGGTAACCAACGATTCGGTCGGGAAAACTCTGCCAGACTGTGAAAGCAAAGTCCACCTGCAGCGAGATGAGAGGGAAGAGAGGACAGACAGAAAGCAGGAGGGAAGACAGGAACCAGCACAAACCAACATTACCACCCGAGTGGATATACAACGGACTGCGTATGTATCCTTCATTAAAGTTCGTCTGACCTCTGTGGTGGAGAGCACAGTGTCCTCATCCAGACTGAGCACAGCATCAGTGAGGATGGAGTCATGGGGCAGGAAGCGACTGCTGATGACCTGGTGTGTTTTGGAAAACAGATGTGATACATTCCGGTCAGGAGCCACACACACCACCAAATGTACAGGAAACTGAAGGCAGCCTGCACAGTCAAATCAGAGCGTCTGGTCTTAACGCTCTTTGTGTCTCCGAGTTCTTCATCTCAGAGTGTCAACCGCAGCAGTCAGGTTAACACAAGGTGAGAACAATGGACAATGACAAAGACAATGAAGCAGCTTCAATCAAAAGTATATTTTCATATATGGCTGTTCCATATTAGTACGCACACATTGAACATGTCATGTAAACATAAAAGTGATGAGTCATCCACATGAAATCAGGGACAAACAGTTTAATCTCCATTCTTTGGTTCCTTATTTACTGTTTAGATCATTTTGCGTTGTGAAAACTGCAGTGTTTGATGTGATCTTTTGCATATCGGTAAAAAAAACCCAACTCTTTATACAAACACCAAGAAGATGACAAACTGACAGCGTCTGACGCAGGCTGTGGACGATCGGACTAATAAGAGAGAGATAAGGATGTTTGCCTGTACCTTGCTTTCCCCTTCAATAACAGTGATGGGGACGGAGGTGGCAGGCCAGCGGTGCTTGGCAGGAAGAGGCTTGTCACAGTTCCACAGAACAATCACCTGCTCAAACAGAAACGGATAACGCTTAGACATCGTTATGAACGCCACATGTTCAAAACACCTCTGTATATCTGTGTGCAGACCTATTAATGCGAGACAATACTTGTCAGGCTTTGCTAAAATATCAAAGTGGTAATTACTAACAAGCAACTGGAAAGGCTGACAATTATTTTTCTAACGCAAGTGCAAATCTATTTTCAGAGCTGTCACACCACCTCCAATTAAATAACACTGACGCACTGTCCTGGTGTAAAAATTGAAACAAAACGTGCTGAGACTCTCTTCTTGGCCAAAAACACAATATTGTCACGTGCACTGTGTAGTAAAGATACAGTATCTGTATGCACCTTAACAAGTATCTGTACATCTCCAGCACTTACTGGGTTCAGGTCAAAGCGATCACGTACGTGTGTGGCCATGTGCAGTGTGTTGGGTTTTGCCTTACGTGTGCACAGTATTGCGATTTGGCCACAGCCACAAGCAGCTTCATGACCGGCTGCGACTGGGAGACGAGCGGCGAGACCACATGGATGATAGCTGTGAACTTGGGTTGTGGCTTGATACCTGCAAAACACCCAGTCAACATCACATTCTGATACAAATGAAGTTCTCACAGAACCTATAAACAACTTCTTTGATAGCTGCGAGCATCTCATAGTGTGTCATGGTGACTTTAAGCTTGTTTACTTGGCATCCGGAGTGAAGACAACAGGTCTAATTAGGCTTGTAAAGGAGGAGAGACCAGTGGTACTAATCCCAGTCTGAACAACCAGCGTCACACCGAGCCAATTAACCAGGCACAGGTCGAACATGTGACAAATCATGAATTAATGAAAATATATTCCACAACGTATGGCACTGTGCAACAGCTGCCACACACCAGCTGTTCCTGTCTTATGTGAAATTCTCTATATTGCAATTAGGGTGTGCCATTAATACGCCTTCTTATCACACACCGCGTGCATTAATCATCCACTGACCCAGCTTAGCGTAGTAGAAGGGAAAGTCTCCAAGGAAGGTGGAATACTGGGGCAGGGTGAAAAGACCTCCGGGCAGACTGTTCCACATGAGGTTACTCCTGGAGGTTTGCTGCAGCACTCGGTCCTGGATGATCTGCACAAATGGTCAGTTAGCAAGAAGAAATACTGCAAATTCTGGCACAAATCAACATTTATGTCCAGGTTATTCCTACTGATAAATACACACAGAAAGCTGAGGCACAGCCCCCTGCTCATGAGCATTTTATCATCTTGTCGTCACAATTTCTATAAAAATACGTTTTGTCTGTCAGTCGACTTGATTTGGGTGTCAAATGAAATGCCTGGCAATGGGTTGCCTCAAGTGTTTGGACGAGTCAAGTTTGTTTTTCCCAGCATATTTGTTAGTAGGCACTCAAGGCCAACAGGATCAGCTGTTCCCAACCCCAGAGCTCAGGGACAAGATACTTTCATAAAATATTTAACCTCCTCCGCAGTAACAGAGTCAAGTAAACACGGCACATTGATTGTAGGATATTACTGTCATAGGCAGAATGTATGCAGGGGTACTTGTCCACGATCAGAAATCAGTCACAAGAGCTGAGACTCAAGAAAATGATACTCTGACATGTAACCAGATGAATGATGTCTATAAACCCTACATTGGGACTAAACAACCCCTGCCCTGCCTCCTTGTGCCCTGACTTGTACCAGCCTGCAGCAGGTGATGGGGCATATTCTGCACTGAGCAGCAGTAACAACTACATACAGCTGTATTGTATTGTATTGTATTGTATTCAACCTGCATGTCCCCAAAACACTGGTCAGCAATGTTGTTTCTACTAAAACCAACATTGAGTCTGTATATATGAACTGGTATTACAATTTCAATGACTGAGATGATTTCATTCATATGAAAAGAAAAAAAAGACAATGATTATTTATGTCAGGAGGATAAATATCACTAGCGTGAGCTGCAACTCCAGTGTCTTGACATGTTCTTCTAATACCAAATTAAATATGTAATAGCTAAAATATTCACTTGTTCTTCAATATCAGATACTTGAATGTTCCGGTGGTGTCTGTGCCTGTACCTCCAGGGTGGTCAGGACAATCTTCTCCACGGAGCTGAAGTAGGCCTCCCACAGAAACTGGGTCTGCTGTCTCAGAGACAGGATCTTATCTTGGTGGATGGAACGTACAGTTGAGGGGATCTAAGACACAAGGGAACACACCTTAGCATATTTACACCAGACAGAACAAAAACAACACACAGCAGGACAGTCAGAGTCTCTTTGACATCCACTCAATCCACAACTGAGATCTGTGAATAAACGTCTCTTTTTAAGTTATAACTAACTAGACAGTTGTTCACGGAAATAGTCATATAAACACTGTGTCCTCTGCAATGGAACAGTTAGAACGCACATATGATGACTTTGCACATCCTGTGCTACAAATGAAAAAAAAGCAAACACATAGTGCTGCTGTGGTACAAAATCCCCTATGAGACCAGGCCTCAGGAATAAAAGACGAATCGTGAAGGAATTGTGTATCTCTGCTTTACCCTGTTTATGCAGTGCGAAACAAAACTAAATCCAACTTCAGATCAGCATGAAGATGTCTACCTGGAGAAGCAGCCTTTCATCCCCAATCACTGCTGCTGTGTTCCAATCGATGATCTCTGAGAAGGGCAGCTCCCAACCGTTACTGAGCATCACTGGTACACAAGCTGCCTGCAAGTGACACACAAACACAGATAAATAGATGCATCGTTTGATTACAACATGTTACTGATGACCACCGTCATGTACGATAATACAACAGACAGATGCTTCGATAAAAATTTGTTTGCCTGCGGCTTCCACGCCCCCCAACCCAACCGTCACCTATCCTCAAATATTTATGTTTGCAGGGAACAACACCGCATCGACCCAGTGAGATGATTAGTTTTCAATGGGCAATAAAAAGAGGAGCAAGCCGATGCCATAACAGTAAAAGGTCCATTTACCGAGAAATTGAGTCGGGAAGTTGATGATACAGGTGACCCCTCTACCCATGGCAGTACCTCACAAAGTGACGAGGCAGCACCATGTTGTAAAAATGATGACTACACAAAAATGTTTAAGCCCCGCAAAGTGAGAGATAAATGAAATAAACTGAAGCGTTTATGTGTCATATGTCCATAAGCACTCACCTATTTGTGCTCCTTTAAGTGTGTGTGTGTGTGTGTGTGTGTGTGTGTGTGTGTGTGTGTGTGTGTGTGTGTGTGTGTGTGCGCGCGCACAAGACTTGTATACGCAGTGGGCAGGCCTCAGTGTGACCAGCTCTCTAATCTGTTTAGAACCATGGTACCATCCACTGATTGGCTTTGGTCCCTACGTATGCATCAGCACGTACAGGCTCACTCCTGCATCACGGAGCTCGTCTAATCTTCTCGGTGTCATTAGAAAATGGAGCTCTGTTCTACAAACAACAGCCACTGACAGACTCCTCTGAACACACTCCATCCATCCATCCATCCATCCATCCATCATCTTCCGCTTATCCGGGGCCGGGTCGCTACCCCCGCGACCCTGAACACACTCCTCACTTACAAATACACCCTAAACGTTCTTTGAATACTGACACACAGACACACAGGTAATCCTCAGGTCAGTGTCACAGAACACCATGATGCTGCAGGTCAGTACATCTGCCAGATACTCAGGACAAGGTAGAGGGACCAGTCAGGGACCAGTCACCATCAGTGACTCCAGCCAGTACAGTTCGATAGCGTCCCTGGGACTGACATTCCTGTAAACACACTCGCTGTTACAATAGATGATGAGAAAGTGTCGGTCTGATTTTGTCACAACAATGAGGAAAAGCCTTGAGCTCACAGTCCACAAAGACAAACCAAGAGGAAAACAGTTCTGCTAAACTGAGGTCTTTCAACACAAAACAGTGTCAATCCACCTCCGCTGAGTGCTTGGTCTTCAGGTACATCACACTGACCTCAGCTGTAAACCCACTCCCCGTTCTTCTAGTGCCGACCCCATACAATCCACTGCTGGGCACTGTTTGTTTCACAGCTTGGTCCCTAGTGGGGCAATTATCCTCTAAACCCAGTCAGGATTGCATCACTATCATCTGATATTCCATTGAACATTTGTAATATCGTCACTCTGATTCCACCAGCTCTTCCCTTGTGAAGTTGTTGCTTTTATCTTCGCATTACTTTTCTCTGCACGTGACACAAACAACAACCACACAAAATGAAAAAATATAATTTCACATCACACTACAGACACAAGCTTTGGTTGTTTTTCATTATTTTATGACAAATGCTGACTTCTTTTCCCCCCTTTGTGTTTAATGTGGTATCAGGTTAGGTAACTTAAGGACAAAACAGCTACTGTAAATATGTAAAGTCTTGATGTGCACAGAGGGACCACGAGTCTTCCAGCATGAAATCTAAATAAACATGAACCCAGGCTGATGGGAATTGGGAAACGTCCCATTTGAGATCTTCAAAGTGGAGTGCATCCACATGACAACAACAAACCCCGAGGCTCAGAACGTAGAACAACGACACACACGTTTGTCAACAGCTCTGGAGATCTACACAAGGACAAACTTGAGCTGAAGAGGTCAATGTGTGAACTGACGAGCTGAGTGAGCTGCTGACAGGTGAAGGTGGTGGTCTAGCCAGAGGGCTGACATTGTGTCACCTACATAAACATGATATGTGCTGTAGTTCACAAAATAAAACTGCTGATTGCACAAGAACTGCAGTATTTAATTGTTATTTATTCCTTGTACTAGTATGAGAGTTGTGTATGAACATGTCTGTACTGTTGGGTGACTGATCAAAATTGAGATGTTCCTTGTGGTGTTCGCAGTAATGTTTTTTTCCATCCACTGTGTACCTTGTATGTGGTGAATGACCATAAAAGCCACTTCAACTGCTGTTTGAACACAGTATGACTATGGACAAACATTTTTTAAACTCATTTACTTCTTAAAATCATTAAGGAAGGTCAAATGAGTAACAAAGTGTTCGAGAACGTGTTGAAATTCCTCTGAAAAGGCTTCTCAATGCTGTGTCAAGAAGCCTTTCACAGCCATTTCAAGACAAATTGGTCTGAAAGATCCTCAAGGACCCCTGGGGTTACTTTAGAAAATACTAAAGATACTTGGAAGACTGGAGGATAGATGTGGGGTCAGTCACATAACACCTGAAAGCTGGTATGCATGGCAGGAGTTACTGTAACAAATCCACTTAACTGGTTTATTTTCACATGAACCGTGTGTGTATGGGTGCCACTGACCTGCAAGGCCTCTAAGAAGCGAAAGGAACCCAGCCGTCGTCCTCGAGGTACAAGACAGAACGTAGAGTTGTAAAGCATCTCTCTGTAGTCGTATCTGTAGGAGGACAGAGGAGAATTCTTTTGTAGTCATTACACACCTTCATCAGACAAACGACACAGGATACTACACATCCAAGCAGTGAGGTTTCATCTGTGCATTGATTTGTTGAGTCTTCCTATCATATACTAGCTTAATGCCGTGGACACATCAGGGAAAAGTCACTTTGTCTCTCTTTCCTTCTCCCTCCATGTTTGAAACCTCCACCCCTCTCACCTGCACATCTCGACATCTCGTTCCATTGCCTCTCCCTCATCCAATCTAAGCTTATGTCAGCACTTTGAGTGGATTCAGAGGCTGCTTGGAATTCCTTTGGTGTCAATGACGTTTGTGCAAAAAAATAATTTGTCATATTCAAGTTTTAGTTGCACGAGGCAGCACAGGAGGGGTCCAGTTTGTGCAGTCTGTGTTTGACTGCTGCCATTTTCTTACCCTGTTATATAATATTAAATGTTCATGTAGTTTCCCTGTGCCTCAGATGGCACTCGTGGCCCTTTCTTAATAACTCCCAGGATTTGCAAGAACACCTCAGACAAGAGACAGGCACGTCACCATACAGAGGAATTTATGCACGAGTGCCCTTTGAGCACGGACCTCCAGTTGGTCGTAATGATTGTATACACACATATACATACATATGTATATTTTATACACAAACCTATGTTATATAAGTATATACATATAACATCCTTGGTGGAGGCACACAAATAATTGAAATATTAGACACTGCTGAAATGAAACAAAATCAAAAACAATATCCATATTTATTACTTGGTTAATGATTTGAAATACTTCACTTCTTCTACACTAAAATCTAATTTATCTATTTCGTTAGACTAAGGAAAATGAAAGCCAAGATGGCTGGAAATCCTTAATTTGCAAACTGTCACATGAATACATATATATATTATTATATGTAACATAATGTTTGATCATTGCACCTCCAGCCCCATTGTTTTCACATATAGGTATTGTACAAAACAGTTATTGACGGGTGATGATGCAATTCCATCCTGATAATCCCACTTAAGTCTAAAGTGTACCATTTACAATTAAGAGTCACTACAGTGAGATTAATGGATACAAAAGCTGAACTACAGTTAAGCTTAATACCATAGAGAGTAAGAGGAATCCATTATTATCACAACATACACTGGTGGGTCAGCTATGATTAATAGTACTTCAGGCTACATACCCACATATGCTGCTCTGACCTTTGCATCCATTACGAAAGCAAAAACATGTGCATTAGTCAGTCTGTCACAGATACAGGATGGCTTATCATTAAGCACGACAAACAAATAATCCACTTGGAAGCACGTAATAACTGACCATTGTAGGGGCCCATAAAAAAAGTATAGGTCATATCTGAAGCTGACTGGGTGTAAATCTCTCATCCATCAGATCTCCTGTCAGTACACACTCAGAAAAGACCAGATGTTCCTCACCCTGCATACCTCCATTCTTCCTCTCTCTTCCAGATGGCTGCCTGTGGGGCGGGGCGGTCTCACAGTACGCCACTGCATGTCGGTGTTAAAGATGTTTTCCAAAAACATTTTTTTACCACTACACCACCAGATTGGCATCATGGTGGAAAATAACCAGGACAGATGTCTGAGAAGCGTGAGTCACCGCCTGCATCTTTCAGAAATGTCAGCAATGAACTCCGTGATAGGAGGAACTTAATCCAGACATGTCCGATTATTTCCAAGTTTAAACATGCAAGTAGTTGTAATGGAACAGAAAAGTCTTCCAGTGGTAAAAAGTGGTCATCAGTGAAAATCGAAAATCAATTATGAAGCAATGAACATCAAGGTTTGTTTGCAGATTCCTACCAGATGGAATTTAAAAACTGGAGCGTGTGTAATACAACTGACAATCCCTACAGAACATAAACCCAAATTGTCAATCCACAAAGAAAAACTGCGTCCAATAGAGCTGTGTGCAAAGCGTGAGCCACAGGGAAGGCATGTGGTGGATGCAGACATATTCACTGAGGATTTAACATCCACCCAACGTGTAGTTGTGACCACACTGTTGACATTTACTGACCATCCAGCTGCACTGGACTCACACTCTCACCACAGCTGTTTTACATGAAAGCTCTTGGTGCCTGTTTGTGTTTAAGAGAGCTGCTACAAATCTGCCAAATGTCACGCTGTTCCTTGTCCACTGGGACATAAATTAAACATGACGGTGAATTGGAGACATTTAAAGATAAAAGTACATAGAAATGTTAAGTGAGCGAAGACAAAGACTCTAGACTAATGGCTGATGGATTGCCACGTCAGGGTAAGTAGGAAGTGAATGAATTCTCATTTAGGAATACTTGCATCACGGGGGGTTAGGGTTGGGGGGGCACAATCCAACATTATCTCAAATGTGCTAATGCTCCATTATGGCCCACCTGCCTAGTTGTCTTCAATGACAGGAATTGCAAAGCACTTTTACCAGTGTAATGATAAATTCTCACTTTTTGCTTCGATGCGGTGGGAGCATGCTGTTCTTCTCCTGTCATACAAACACACATATTCATGTGCTCCATAGCCTCAAGTAGTCGTTCAGAAAAAGAACACTGCCCGACTATAATGCGATAAGAAAATTGTCAACTAGCTTGAGAGACGTGATCAACCAATCTCCTGGCAACAAGAATCGGCAGCATGAAAAAGAAATGCAAAGCTCCTCTGTGAAGTGCCTGAGGAGACTCAAGGAAACAGGCAAAGAGATTGTCTTCCATCATGAATGCCAGAGACCACACACATCTGCAACAACTCGCGGTGCTGACCACAATGAAAGGAAGAATTCAGGGGAGTTCGTATGGGTCCTGAACTGTCTCCAGTGGGACTGCCAGATGCTCACCTCCTGCTGATACGCTGTCTGTCCAACGACCAAACATTTGCAACCATATGACTTTCTGTTTAGGGTTTCTGGACTGCTGGGGTTTCAACACAAAGCAGAGCAGATGGAAACCTTCAATGTATAATCTTTGAGCTGCATTCCTGCTCGACAGTGGTTCAATGGAGTTTTAACAGTACTTTTGAATATTGGATAGATCTGTTCTTCTTTAACACACTCCCACAGTTCATTACGCTGATTGGTGACAGGGGCAGCCACAAAAATCACGAGAATTCCCTAAGAAGAACTTGGAAATGAAGGCAGCTCTGGCACTAACCCAATCTCTCACCACTCTCCAATCCCACACAGACTTCATATCTCATTTTCTGCTTCCTCTTTTCTGTCACAGTTGAGCCAAGTTGCTGGGCAGTCGGCTGTTGCCAGGACTATGGTTTCAGGCCAAAGGAATGTCAGCTTGAAAGGCAGCAAATGAATGTGAGTGCCATCACAGGAGGCTTGGAGCGAAGAAAAAACAGCAGTTGACAACCACACGTCGTACCCAAGACCGATGCAGTCGGAGCACCCAAAGCTACGATGTCACACACAACACAAACGCACAAAGACTTGTCTTGATGTCATCCTACATCACAACACTTTCAATGGCACAAGACACCGTCACACCCTCAAAGCTGCCTTTCCAAAGGAAAGAGTGCACACCAGGAGGGAGGGAGACATCCACAGCTTACACTGACAGAGCCGAGGTGGGTACAAACATAGGAAAGTTGGAATAACTACACTTTTTGAAGCAGACGGTGAAAACTCTCATAATTCATTAAGTCTGATTGTTACGAAACTGAACTTACTACACAAACTGTTGAAGCTTTCGTTCTACTGTTATATTTGTTGATTAAATGTAATTTTAGACATCTTAACAGAGTTTTACGATTCAACACAATAACTCACAAGGTCAGGGACGCAAATAGGCTATTACCAAAATGGCTTTTTGGTAAAAAACGTGTTCACTTTTTTCCTGAAGGCACAGAAGGATCACTCAACTTCCTGTGTTAATGGGTTCAAAGACAACATTATAAAACATTAACAGACACAGGGGTCTTCAGCAGCACTACAGTTGCATGTGACCCCGGATTAATTTCTCTAATTATTTTTCTTTGTATCTTACAGTTTTCCTTTTGTCATGTTCTCTCACTCAGTGGTCATCCATCTAAGTGCCCATCTCAACATGAGCCTTAAAACCTTTCACTTCAAAGTATTTCTCCTCGAAATGGTCACGCCCTCCCGTTACTTGCAGTATGCTCAAATAAACACACCCGGGCCATGACATTCAGATTTTTCAACATTCAGCCAGAAAACACATCATAAAAGCGGGTGCAGAGTTTCACCGATTGCTCGAGTATTTCAAAGAAGCATTTCCCACCTCTGTAATCTACTGTACACCTCACCAGCAGCCAGCTGTGGGTGATGAGAGAGGTTGCTCTCTGGATACCAGAAACCAAAACAAAGGAGATAATGAAATAACAGCTGTTACTGGAATAACAATTAACACTGGAACAACAGTGGCTGATTTCTAAATCTTTTTTCCATGACAGTCAGTTACTGTGGCTCACTTGCAAATGTGGAAGTTGAGAAAATGTTTATACAGTCAAAAGGTCCCTGAGCTTGAAGGAATGCTCGGAAACAGCCAACAATCTAATTCAGTTGGAGATGGAGCCGAGCTGATGTGTCTGCTTTGCAAAGAAGATAAGCACAGGTCAGGAATGTCTCTGTAACCAAGCCAAGCAGGGGTGGATGGAGGAAGAGACAGAAGGATGTAAGGAGGTAGAATGTGATAGAGATGGCAGAGGAACTGGATGCCAGGGAGGAGGAGAGAGGCAGTGAGAGGGATTAGCAGATTGGCGATGGGATAGGAAGTGAGATGGACAGAATTAGGGGGACATGAGAGGAGAACAGAAGAAAGATGGAAATACAATCAGCAAAAATGAGTACGAAGGATGATATATGATTTCTGTAGCATTCTTTCTGTAGCTGTAGGAGTGTCTCTTTCCTGAACATCTATTGTTCTTATTAATTTCGGTTTTTTTCCCTGCAGAATGAAAATTGTCAACTGACAAAACAGCTCTTCTATATAATTGTAAAGCAACCACAAAAACAGTCATGACAGCGAGAAGTAGCTTTGTAATGTCTGGCTTCATTCAAAATATGGGACATATCAAATGAGTTTGCTATCAGTTCAACATCAAATGGACTAGTGGGTTTTGTCTGATCCAATATCCATCAGGCCGAGGGGAGGATTTAGATAAAGCCTGGCTGCTGAGGCACAGATATGCCTGGATTGAGAAGCCATTGTATGTTTGTGTGTGGCTATGATTTGGGACAGAATCTAAA
>JBBMJM010000022.1:5081579-5093695 GCA_037832705.1 Centriscus cristatus
ACCAACAAAAGCGACTTCTCCATATAATATTGTACATAGATTTTGTTGTTGCCCAATAGACTTCTTCGCAGTATTTAAATACTACAATACAATCAGATCTGGATGATAGTGGTACTCTCTCATTTACACTAGGGAAAAATATTTTTTGATGTACATTTTACATCACAACAAAATTATGCCACATCTGAGGAATATTGGGGCATATTTTATTGATCACTGCACTGTCTTATAAATACTGTGTGCAGGTATCGACAGTATGTAACAAGACAGATTTATTGGTGAATAAAATAGTACTTTGTGGGGGTACTCCGATAAAAGTTGTAACTCAAGTAGACTGCCAAACAGTACACACTCTGTGGGAGCTCCACTGCTCCGTGTCCTCGGAAGCCACTGATCATGAATTCCACAGCCAGCACTGCTTTCTGCTGCAGGCAGGTAATTAGTTTAAACAGCGGCATGATCAAAGACAACCCTTCCTGTCTCGCCCCGTCGCTGCGACCTCACAAGGGAAAGTTGCAAATTTCACCAGAGTGAGACAAAGTTCTAACTGCATGGAGCTCAGCGGACGGGGACAAAACCACCATCCAAATAATGTCAACTGTATGTTGTGGTATTCCACAGCCTCACAGCTGGACAGGCAGTTGAAACAAAGCTCACAGTGGCTCTGATAACAAAACAAAGAGAGAATGTGACTTCAGTCTCTGCCCAGGTTGCTTACAATCAATGAGATGTATAAATGGAAATTCTTATTTAAAAGCTCATATTTAGAAACTTCAAATGACACCACCATAGTAGAGAAGAGTTGTAGGATACCACATCCTGTTGTTTAGCATTATGTATATTCTGTACTCACAGAGCCAGCTGAAGCCCTCGTCTCTTACAGAGAAGAATCCCTCAGAGTGATGTAGACGATATCTGCATGTCTGTTTGTATGCCAAGTTTTGCTGATGATCCACGTTCCTACCTAGTGAGGCTCCACAGTTTGGTGGCTGGTAATATTTCAGTGCTGCCAAGTGCAGCTACACTGACACAACATGGTCCTACATGGTGAGATGGTGTATGGCCAAATTACCTTTGAGGAGATATCAAGGACAATCACATTCAGGTGGTCCAGCTCTTTATAAGTCGGATTCTCTTTCCAAATGCCCAGAGACTTTATACACATACAAGATATTTGTTATTGTACTGTAATCCCCTTCGCTTCAATTCCAAATATCACTCCTGGAATATTAAAAGATATTTTGTGGCGCTGAGTCAAGAGTCACAAACTGCATATCTGAAGGCCTGGCAGGTCTACTCTCCTCCCTGGCTCAAGGATTAAAACCCCTAGGATTTGGTTGGCCTAGGTTTTATAGTGCAGCTTAATTCTGCATGTAGCTTTCACAACATGTTTCATTGTACAAGAGGGATAATTGAGAAAGCCCTGACATACTGAGCAAGCAACTTACTTTACAGCTCCATAAATGGGCTTCGGGGGTCACGCAAACACTTGTTGAAAGAGTTAGCCCACTGAAATTCTTTGTCCTGACAGTTTAAATCATTTTTAAGGTCCACAGTCTGAAATCTAGGGCCAGTTGCCTCCTTTATTTCTGACATACTCAACCAAAAACATTGGTCCACTCACTCTACTTCGCCAGTGATTCCAATGGAAGCAGTGGCAAAGTCAAGTCAACAACAAATGTACAAAGGTCCTCTTGAACAAATGGCTATCTGATCTGGAAAAGATCGTCGGCCCAACTGTCACAACACGATAAAATCAGCGTTTCAATTGTAAATATTCAACATATTTAACATTCATGATCGCTAATTGAGATGTTTGTCTCACAAAGGCATTATCATTTGGGCAGTTTCCACCAAGTGTCACATCAAAAAACATTTGAAAATTGGAACCAACTAGTCCCTGCTGGTGGCAATGGCGGAGCCTTGTTTGTAAGCAAGGAAATAGTGATGTGTGCCCCCACATGATGAAACAACTCTCCCTGGAATGGACCACAATCTGTGCCTGACACGTGGGCATATTCCTTTCCTTATTTCACTCTCCCTACATTCCACCAGGAATACATCACGAACACGTGGCTGAGAAGGACAAGACATACATCTTCCTGTCTGGACAGGAGCTGAGATAGAGCGACTGCATGGCAAACAAATGGCAATGCCCTGGGAGAAATAAACGGGACAATGTGATAAGCATCAGTAATACGGATAAGGGAGCATTGATGGCGATTGTCTCTGTACACATACACATGCTCTCGTTCTATGCATCCTGTAAGTGAAATATGAGATGGCAATCAATAGGGAGGTGAATAGATTGAACCCTTTTAGAAAACTAGTTAGGGAAGGGAGCTGATGGAAGCTTATTGACACAAATACCATTATTGGTCTGCTTATTGGTCTTGGTTCTTTACCTTTTCCCTCCCTGCCTCTTGATCACTTCTCCTGCAATGAAACAGCATGTTGCATTGATCATTTAGGCAATGAGCATCATTTCCTCTTTCTTAATGCCATTAAGCCATGCTCAGAGCTACAGTACAGGTATGTGTATGTATAGTAACATCTCCAATAGATGTAATTGAATTAACAACTATAATGGAACAATTCTTGTTTCTGCTGTTTAACTTCACTTGTTTACATATTTATTTTGAAAACGTGCACAGCTAGTGTTGCTTTTCCAACCACACCTAGTTCATCTCAAACCAAAGCTTGGGTGCAACTGTGTGGAAGGAACCGTGTCGACCTAACCCACATCATTGTACTCAATTGCGAGCACTAAAACAAATCAAACAAATCTGCAGTTCTGAGAAAACAAATAACTATCCAGTTAGTTTCTGGTTACTCATTCAGTCATAAATCTTTTTTTTAACCAAGCTGCCTCATAAAAAGTCCGAAGGATGAGGCAGAAGTCGATGATACTGTTCACAGGTCAATTACTTGACTGAAATCCATACGTCAGCCATTAAGAGTCTCGATTTCAGTTGAAGTCAAGACACATTTGCTTACGCTCCACTTCGTACATTAACATTTATGAGAGTTGTGTAGAATAACAATGCAGGACATTTGGTATTGCTTTCCTGTACTCACTTGTGTGTAGTGTATATCACTTGCCATATGTCACCCATGAGTACTTCATAATCATCGAGCTCAACAGGAAACTGCATCACCACCTTACATGCTGCTATGGGCCATCAAGACTCATAAACAGAATAAATCCCTCTTACTCTGGGCTCATCAGGCAGAGAATCCACTATGCACAAAATGTACAAATGGTTACAAAAATTGACCTGGCTACAGTAAAACAATCCATCTAGAGTACAGCGATAGGAAAAATAGCAACATAATGTTGACGTGCCAGCACCAAAGGGAACATAACTATAAACAAAACATAAACATCAGCTGACAATGGAAGGACACTTGTTCCCAATCACCACATTCAGAGAGGATCAGTTCAACCCTTTGTTGTGAGCGTCTGACACCGGCAGCGGTTTCCTCTGTGGTATTCAACTTGTTTACAGCCTCAGACAAGGCCTTGGGAAATGAGACGCCTGTGTACCAAATGTGAAACAGTGTGGGATTTATACCACACTCAGGAGTGATACAGACTCTAACCGACAGCACAATACAGCGGAGAGGTAAATTTAGTTTAGTGTTCATTTGATACGCTAGAATAACCCAACTGTTCTTGCGAGTCACTTATATCTCAGTTCCTTCTGGTACACAGAAACACTTTTGTACCTTTTAGACTTTCTCCTGTACAATGACCACTAATGACTCACAAATTTTCCGTGTGTGTGGTCGTGGCAGGCGAATGTGATTATTGGCCAGTGGGGATGAATTTAAACATATAATCAGAGAGAGTGGTTTTGTGGCGTACCAACATCCTTCACTGTCTGCTGGTTTGTTCCTCTCACAGCATCTTTGACCCCTGCTTACGCCGTAACTGATCTGCTCACCCAGCACTGTATCGTAAAGCATCAAATAGAAAAATGAATCAGAAAGATATGTATGACACCAAGTTCTATTGTTCTTGTGAATCCTGGATGACAAGGTTATTGCTGTATCTTACATTTTTTTTAATTTTGTTTAGTTCAACGTTTTGTTCAAGTCCAAGACAAGAAGTGATCACACGACTGGTCAGTTTGCTTCTGTGAACACTTTCTTGAGCTTATGTATACTTCTGTGTATGGGAGCTGTAGCTTTTACCCTTAAGTTTACCATGGGAGAAAACGTAGACAGACTAGAGACACTGCGGGGAGAACAAGGAATGTTGCTTTTTCAGCTCTTGTATAATGGCATTTAGGTTTTTATTTTGGAATCGTTCAAGGCCTTTCCTAAGCTTGGTTTAGGGGCACTGTGATCTCGAAGATCAGGCTGTCAGAAAGACGGGTTGGATTACATATTAGTATATCCTGAAACAGAGCAAACAGTTCTGATATTTAAGTCTGGAAACAGTAAAACTGTGGGAAAACACAACTTATAGTTAATGCACAGACGATCCAGCACTGTCCTCGACAATTACAATTTTCCCCAAGCTCTGCAAAGTCTGCATCAAGTTGGCTATCAGCCCTTTGCCAGCGGCTTTGGCCAGTACTGAGGATTAAAACCCTGTGAGTCTATAAATACACAGAGTAAACCAATGTCAGCACCTAGCCAGCTATTGCTCTCACTGCTGGATGACTGACATTTCTTCTTTTCCATTTTGCCTTCACTTTCTCAGATTCTGTCTCTTTGTGATCCCGTGCTCCCACCAGTTCACTCACAGTTTGTCTTCCATTCCTCTATGCCTCTCCACCCCTCAAACTCTCGCACTTGGCAGGGCCTCTTAATTGGAAACAAGCTGTGAGAGGGTTTTCAGATTGAGGTTAAAATTACATCTCAACTGCCTCCTGCTGTTTATGTTCTGCTCTCCTTTGGCTGCGGCACAGGCTTGTTCACAGGCGCAGAGTGCAGATGCCAGAAGCATATCCTGCTCACACCTGGTGTTCACATGCTCTTGAAGTGATCCAGTAATAAGTAGACATCTTTTAACAATGCATATCGCATCTAGCATCAGACTGCATCGCCACATGTATCTCTAGAGCCCTATGAACCACATTCTCTGCTGTTTGTGAATTAAGACACAGTGTTCCTATTAACAAAGGCAAAAGGGACTTGTATGTTTGACAACCTCCAGGCAAACAAACATCGTGATGTTTGACCATATGTAGACTCTTCAAAATGTTAAGTTGTTATAGTAATTAAATGCATGAGGGATTAGTTGCTTCCACTTTCACAAAGCACATCCACTGAGTAGGCTCCTTCTGGCACCGGTCCCATTCACGTCTACACTGCTAAAAGAACGGGACCAGAATTCCCCGATGGGAACTGGCCACTGACGAAGTAAGGTGAGGACATATTGAAGTACACTTGCAAAATGGAATATGTAAAACATATGAGACTTTCAGTCCATGAAGCGTTCTAAATCATGAGATAATATTCCAACCACCAACTAGTAGGACAAGATCAGACAAAGCATCTATCCTAAGGAGTCAGATTTTTCCCCTATTAAGGGAAATAAAAATATGATAAGTTAAAATTACTAAATATTCCCACGTCTCAACCTCCTATATATGAAAATGTCTCACTAAAAGAGGATTCCAGCAGACAGTTTCATAATGATGAAATTTACTTTAACGAAAGCATCACTATCGTGTTTCATTTCATCCGCTACACAAAACATCTCTTGCCCCCACCTTTTATACTCCACATCTCCCTGTTGCATGCAAGGATGGAATGGAACTTTCCTACTAATGTCATCAAAACAAAACTTGAGTGATCTTCCGTGTTTTTGTGATAATGTATCATTTCTGTTCATTGTGTAAAACACAGGATGGGGACATGGGGACTTTCAGGACACCACTTTCATTTGTACAATTAAATACTGAGTTTACATCAGTTTCTCTCCTTTGACTAGTACTGTTCAATGCCACAGGACATTAGAGGTATTTGTTTTTTATAATTAATTTTTGTCACAGACATATTGTCTGTCTTTCATACACTGAGAGCTATATAGTAATCAGGTTAAAATTCCTTGTACACATACATGCCAATAAAGCTGACTGATTTAATGTATACATGCTATGCAACACTAATAAACTAGTAAAATGAGTAAGATTCTCAGTTTCCATGGCAACAACAGATGATGAATATACTATCAGACATCAGAAATAAAAAGCATGTTAAAAACATTTAAACTGTAATATGGAGCATGTGACCTTCGCTTAAAGTCAGCCCGAATAACACAAAAATCACACTCTCTGCAGACACAAAAAAGGCATTCTCAAACAGACCACACATGGTCCTTACACTGTAAATTAAAACCCAATGATCATACCAAGCCGGCATCCGGGAAATAAAGTCTCAACTATTACACATAAATTACATGGTAATTATGGTAAGAACCAGTATTCATTCTGTCACAACATCCTTGTTGTCAGTGGGAGAGGATAAGAGGGATTTGTTGCACAAAGAGCCACAGCCGGGCAAAGAAACTATTACTTCCACCCAGTTAGACCACAGACTGCCCTGTCTGACCCATTGGGCGACTGAACAGTAAAACCTGTGTATGGGTCATACACTCATGAATGGCGCAAACTACTACGACGCTGCAAATTCACTTGGATTTTTTAAACACCCTTTATGTAGAGGAGATGGTCTGACATACATTACCATACACCAACAAGTTTTCAATATATGAAAAAAATCTAAAAATTAGCTGATGTGGAAAAACAACTATGTCCCTTAAAGCAGTAACATATTCAGGCCCTTTAAGATTGTCACACCTTGCTACAAGCAGCCTACTCCAACCACAAGGATGTTTACAGCTCTGTACAAGTCAGACATGCTCATCTCTAACATCCAATCATCATGCAAAAGAAAATAGTCATCTCCTTGGCAACTGTCCCACCCACATCTTTTGCCCCTTTACTCATTCCGTTGGAAAGCCCCGCACAACTCGATGCCAGGCCAGAGAAGTATAACAGGTCTGGATGTGATTACCAAATTGAAAATAATTCAGCTTTTGGGGACTGATGAATAAGTCATGTCAGTCAAGTCCCATCCTGCCATAATGTTAACCTTTTGGATTTACTGCAGAAGTGGAAACCCATCCAATTAGAAACAGACTCATTGAAAAGCTCAGTGTAATGATAGGATTTTCATGGTCCAGTGTACAAAGAGAGGAATTATTTTTTAAGAAAAAAAAAAGCAGGGAAGGTGTGATTTTGTACTACCTGTGAAATGCAAATATCTCTTCAAAGGCCTTCTGAAAGACCAGATACACAGTTTACACATGAGTATAGTTTTCCAGTCACAATAATTCTGTAATTCTTCTGTGCCAATAGCCCTGCACATAAGTGGACATTTGTGTGTGTGCGTGTGTGTGTGTGTGTGTGTGTGTGTGTGTATATAGCTTTTTATGCCAAATCTTCGTTGTAACTAGGTGGTGAGTATCCATTATACAGTAGACATATGGAGAACTTCTGTTGAGTAAAGCCTCCGACCTCACAATTGATTCACACTCAGCCCAAACACCAATCATGTACCGTTCTTGTGCAGTACAAGATCGTGCTAATGCAAAAATACGAGCTAAAGAAGAAGAGTGCCAAATGCAAAGAAACAACCCTGCAGTAATTTGTTTTCTCACAGCTGATACAGTGCCATTAACATAAGCTGGAACGAACAACCCCAATACAAATCAAGACCTGTATTTTTTTGGACAAACTTCCAGACATAGTTGAATGTTTGGGCTCGACCAATATAAAAGAATGTGAGGTCAGAAAGTTAATTAATTTTGCTACGTTCAGAAGGTATTCTGAACTGGACTGGGGATCAGGTAAAAGCCTGCTGCTGTGGATTACCGAGGATGTACGGACGAAGAACCAATGAACGTAAGCTGACGAGGGTTAGAGAGATACCCAAAGCCTGCAGCCTGCTTTCCCCCCCAGTGCTACTTAATAACAGGAGGATTATTTTTTCTTTTGGGTTGTGGCTCTGATGCCACCCATCTAACTGTGTGCAATCACTCACTGGCAGCACTTGGCAGCAAACACTGAGCTGGCAGGAAGAGGCAGGGGAAGAGTGACAGAGAGCAGATAGCTCATGTCTTAAGACTGATAGGGAGACTGGTATTCTGCTGAGCCAATGAGAAATGAAACTCCTGAGCTGATAATCCTTAACACTAACAGGAGAATCCTCAGAGGATCAATACCAAACAAACACGTTAAACATGATTGGAGCTCCCAATCACACATTTGATCAAAAAAATCATCTAAATGAATATCTGACATCACCACGATAAAAAAAAGAAGTTGACACCGGGGTCAATCACAGCAGGTCCCCAACAATGGAGGGGTCACACAGGGCACGGTTTGGGGCCAGGGCATTCCTGGCTCATGAAGTTGGGTTTGTCTGGGAAATGACTGAGCAAACAGGGGCAGAGTGGCTTCCCCTTGCTGGCACCAGGGTTTTGTCCCCACTAATCCGCTCCAAAGAGCCAGACCCAGTGTCGTGCAGTGACCAGTAACAACACAGCACAGCCCGAGGGGACACAAAATGAACCCCACTGGTCAACGCTCAGAGATTTAGGCACAGAAGACAACTTTTGGAGGCAATGCAGCTGAGCGATATGACTTGTTACCTGCATGTTCAAGACGTGCAGGGCATGTATGTGTAATGGTACAAGGACTGGGTTGCACCATAGGGTTGGTGATTGAACACGTCATAATTTCACTATGGTCATGAAAGAACAGAACAACCAAGTCTGGTTACTCCGACATCCAAATTTCATGCACCATGAGAATGGAGAGTGCAATGTAGAAGATGTATTCAAATGTGTCGTCACAGATGTGTAAATCTTCAATGGCCCCACCATTATGATTGTACTGTCAACAACACGAGTGCACACTGATGACGCATGTGATATGTTGCATCCCTCACTGCTGCGTGTTGTGAGGAAAATCTGTGATAATGATACAATAACAATACTTTACTGCACTCAATCACTGAGTGATGCTTATATTAACGTTATTACATTTCTAAGAATTCTTCCAACCACTGTCTTGATATCAAAAGTAAGATTACTCTTGTGTATGTGTGCTAGTGTTCCATGCAGCAGTCCCCCTCTGAACTCTGCCTTTGCTTCAATTCAGACTCACCCACATTATGATACGAAAATATTATCCCGTTCTCTAATTGCTATGTGAAACAAAAGGAAAAAACAGAGTGGAAAAAGTGAAAATGGAACAAGGCAAGTTCACTTTCCTCATGGAATCTTTTTTTTATTATTTTTAAGATTTGTCAATTTCTAGAAATATGGCTACATGTCACACTTAAACCAGCTTTGTTCCTTGTTCTTTCTTGTACGTTCTCTAATTTAGTAAGTTAGTAAGTATTTCAGCATTTCTTTTAGTATTTTAGTGTCTGTTTTACCAAGTAGGCAGTTCTTCAGGTGTAAAAACAATGTGATTAATTTGAATAATTGAATAATTAACATTATCACTCATATCTACAGAAAAAACGGTTTATCATCCCTGTCCTGCTGAGACACAGATTTTCTGTTGAATCACACGCAGAACTGATCATGGACTCCAGAACGTTCTGTAGCCTACATGCTGTCACGCTGGATACACGTTAACATGAAACATTGTCCGTGGCTTCCCTAAACGTCAGGCTCCCATCATGAAATTAGCAAGTAGAGTTGCTATTTATATAGACAGACATAAATAAAGTCCACTAAACAGACACACAATTCATGGAGGTGGAGACACTGTTCCTAGAGCAATAAACGTACTTACTTGTCATATTCGGAGTTGTCCCGATCACAGCGTGCATCTTTGTGTTTCTGCCAGTCTTTCCCGTGCTTGCAGGTGGTGAGGAGGACCACATCCTCAGAGTTATGGACATGATATAAAGCGTTCCTTGTATCAGAACCTATCCCAGTTAGGTATCTCTTGCCCTTGAAAACAAGCATATACTTCCTATAAGGGGGGATCGTGTTGTGTTTAAGGTGCCCTCTTTCCCCTCCTGTCCTTGGATGATCTTTCGAGAAAAGAGGGATGGAAACATCAAAGTTGGGTCTGAAGTTCTCTGTGCTGATGCTGGCCTTGGCCAACATGGCGAAGCCTATGTCGAAGCCGAGGTCCTCTGTGTAGTCAGGCCAGGTGCCAGAGTATAAATTGAAAATGATGTGGTTTTTACCATCATTCCAGAGAGGAAGGCTCTGGACTTTTGCTTTCAGGTTGTGCACATACTGAGGTGAAAGCTGGTCCCTGTCCAAAGTGTCCAGACTGAGGACAAACAGACATGCCTGTCCTGGGTCAGGTGTAAAGAACCTAGACCCTTCAATGGAGGACAAGATATTCTGATAGCTCTCAGACATCTTATCCCCTTTCTGCTGAGGGTAGATGTAAACTTTAAATCCATTCTTCTCACAAAGAGAGAAGTTAAAGCAGGACTCCATTCTGCAGCGTCTCCCAGAGTAAACGCCTGAGTTTGCGTCCCTCCTCCGTCTTGCAGATATGTGTCCGTCAACCTCGTCCTGATCCCGGGCGCTGAACGGCTGGACTGCCGCCGGGGACCTGCGCCAGCGGGACTGACCGAGATTTCGGTCATCGTGCCGGCTGGGACCCCGTCTGGATAACGGGACTTGAATCCCTCCAAAACAGAACAGCAGGATGAGGCAAGCACCGGCTGAGAACAGAATTAAATACCGTTTTTTGGCCTGCATGTGTCCTACGATCTGCGATCAGATGCCTGGCGATAAATCCGAGAAGTCCCCAAGTTCTGGTTTCACCTCCGGTGGGAACGCTCCGCCATCTTCCCTCGGGCTGCACGTCTCCCACCGTCTGCTTCAGATGCCTTTCACAAGTCCGAGAACTGATCCAACGCATGGGGGCGATTTATAAAGTTCATCCACCTCGTCTCTTCGTCAATAACCGTGATAAAGTGGCGAAAGTTTTTCCTGTTCAACAACTGATAACCCTGACTACCACTACCTTCTTCCTAGGACGAATTCCATAGAGTTTTCCCCGACGTGTTCATTTTCTACACAGGCTGTTCATGTCGTAGCGACAACAACCGGCATCACAAACACTACAAACACTCGGGAAATCTTGAGGGTGTAAAGCTACCAAGAGTGGCAGACTTGTTGCCCGAACAGTCAACTATTGTCCCCCGCGGAATTAGCAAGCAAGCACACAGTGGAGCCTTTAACGTTGTTCATATCCGGTGTCACACATTGTGTCTGTTCTATGAATAGACCAACCTAATGATAAAGGTAGATTCAGAACCATTTACTTCCACTATATCTCGAATTAGCTAGCTAGCAAGCTAACAGAGTAATTTCTGGGGAAAACATTCCCGGTTAGCTTGTTAGCTAACCGGGCGCATCAAAGTAGCTTTATCGCTGGTTGGAAGTAAAGCCATCCAGGTAGTCCCCCCCTCTTCTTTCACACCCCATGTCTCCTCGTCGGGTTGTCCTCTGCTCTACTCATAAAGCTGAAAAGTGTAGTTCATCCTTCAATTTCTCCGGTGGCGAGCAGAGTTGAGTGGCGGCTCCCAAACATTAAAACAAGAGATGTTGTGGGGATTGCAGGCAGAGCAGCACGGTGCTTCCAGCAGGACGAATGATGACGATGATGTGACGTTCACACGCCGCGCACGGTGCGTTTCCATTGGATTCGGGCACACCCGAGACGGGCGGGGCTTCAGGCGTAACCCTTCCCGTCTGGAGAGACAGAGGAAGAGTGGCGGAGCCTTCATGCTTTCACTCACCACAATGCGGAGGTATATGGGTTGGCTGTGGACTTTGGACATACATGAAGAATACACCAGTTACACAGGCAGCGATGCTCGAGCGGAATACAGCAGATACATGATCTTATCGAGGTTTTCTTAAGTTAACTCCTGATGGACACATTTGCTTGGATAACAGGGCTTAGACAGTAAAAGTACACATATCCATTCTTGTTTCAGAAAGTTTTTTTGTGGAGGCATAAACACATTAACCCAGTGCTACTCAATTATTTTCTGTCGGGGGGGGGGGGGGGGGGGGGGGGGGGGGGGGGGGGGGGGGGGGGGGGGGG
>JBBMJM010000022.1:5093795-5108368 GCA_037832705.1 Centriscus cristatus
TGTGTGTGTGTGTGTGTGTGTGTGTGTGTGTGTGTGTGTGTGTGTGTGTGTGTGTGTGTGTGTGTGTGTGATCTCAGTCACAGAGTAGGGATCAGGTTCAATTACGATGCAATAACTTTACGGTCTCAGTGGGCCTAAATATCATTTATATGCTAATAAGCATGACAGCAGTAATGACTTGCAATAAAAAGACATCTGCTGCCTGATCAAATGTGATATTTGAGCATTTCAATAATAAGCTGCCTCTGCTACCTGTAATGAAACCGCTTGTTAGCCCCAGAAAGCATTTTCCTTTTCTCATCTCGGCACATCGTGTGATAGTGAGTTCTCCTTGGGAAAGTGGATCCATTCTTACACAGCTTTGTTTGCTGTTTGCTGTGTCTCATGCATATTATAAGCTGACTCTGTTTTTTTTAACATCATAAATGACAAGGACTAATAAAAGTGTTTGCAAAGCTTTTGAGCAACATCAATTGATAAAAATAGTTCTGATGCCAGTTTATATTATGGGAGTGTTTTGTCTGACGGTGCGTGCTGGGGTCTTTATTAAGGCAGGTTAGTGATGAATAGCCCTAACACATGAATCAAACATGCTCAATAGAATACCAGTGTTAGTATGCGTCATGTGGGTGAATATTGAAATGTATGAGCCCCCCAGAGACCCTGAGCTTGAGCTGTGACATTGTTTAAACATAGTCAAATGAAAATGAACACATTTGTATGGTGGTTGTCCTTGTTCCCCTTGAGATGCACCGTGGGTTGTGTAGCTCAGCATCATGTGACTCACATGAAGTCAACCCCACATGTTCATACATGCTGTCTGACAAAAGCGTAATCAAATTCAAAGGGGAACGTCAAACGCAACACAACAAAGTTAATCACATAAACCTAATTAAAAACATGCTATACATGGCAGCTAATTGTAGCTCTAATTCGATTTGAAACACGCTCATGGAATCAGGAAACAGCCGCTGACACGGGAGCAATGCAAATAGAAGGAGCAGGGGCATTGTGTCGTATTCCGATGAGAGCGGCACGCAGCGCGCCGCTCTCACTTCAAGGGCCGGGAAAAGATCAATGAGAGAGAACAGCAGAGGGACCGGACTACAAATTGAACAGCCTTTAATCACCTCGCGCAGTTCACAGTGGTGTGAAAGTTCCCCGACATGAAAAGGTTTAATCAAGACCAGAGCTGCATAGTGAGTCAGCGGGCTGGAGGTTACGGGGCACACGCACACACTTATACATCCGAAATGTCCCCTGACTGACCATCTGCCTCATCCAGAGAACTTTAAAGCTTTAAAGCCTTTTCTGCTAAAAGGCGTTACATGCACAAACTTGCCATGTTGCCATTCAGTGCCTGTAATAACCTTTAGAATAAATGCACAGTTTGTTAGCGACAGTTGAAGGGTTCCACTGACATATGATGACTACCTGAGCGGGCAGTCGATGACCGCCATGTGACTCCGTGGAATGAGAAGTAGGACCTGTCAGAGCTCTTCACGGGCACCGTCGAAGGGGAACGTGCGGTCACTAATCAGTCAATAACTACACGAAAAGACAAGTGTGAGTCGCACACCGCGATATGAGACTTCATCACCAGATGGTGTTGCCAACCAGCTTGTATTCTATATGTAGTATTTTGAATAAAAACGAACCCACCAATCACGATAACAAGGAGCGAAACCTCTGGAGGGACCAGAGGGTTAATAAAGGTGTGCAGTAGGAGCCCTCATTAGTTAAACCCTTTCATGATGCTTCCCAGGAAGCCAATACAGCGACCCATGTGCTGCCGAGAATGTGACCTTGGTGCAATAGTAAACGGGTAATAAATCCAAAGGCTGCAGGGACACTGTGTGTAGTCTGTGGACAGCCGGGTCA
Organism: Centriscus cristatus; assembly: GCA_037832705.1. NCBI lineage: Eukaryota > Metazoa > Chordata > Actinopteri > Syngnathiformes > Centriscidae > Centriscus > Centriscus cristatus. The sequence goes on from JBBMJM010000022.1 coordinate 5,095,677, forward strand.
ATGAGGAGGCCTTCTATGAATCTAAGTCGCACCTGTCTCTCTTTCTGCCTTGTGTCCGCTATTAATTCATTGAAATAATGGTGCTCCAGTGGCTCAGGAGATAAGAAGCACGTTATTGAACCAAGTAAATGTGCTATTAAGAAAAGGAAACACAAAACAGATGTGCACGCTGCAGCAAAGGCCCACGTGTTTAGCATATGAAAGACAACTGACCAGAGCGAGTACAGGATGGAGATGAAAGCTCCCTCGCCGCCACACAGACACACACACACAAGGAGGTGACAGGTCAAACAAACATGGTTGACATTAACCTTTGACTCCCACAGCGACAGGAAGGGACTGCAAGCGCCTGACACTTACTGACAGTAAAAGTCTGATTCTGTGAGTTTGTGAAGCAGACTTGAGGCAGATGGAACACTTGTCATTCACAGAAGTCGGGAGGATCCAGAGTTTGAAGATCCAAGTTTGTTCGGCACCTTTTTACTTAATATGATTATTGAATAGTTTACTTCTTGAAGTGAAGCCCCCTATGGAGACCTGAATAGATTTGAGGAGGATATTTAGTATTTCTGCAGGATACAGTATGTCTTCGAGTGTAAATTGGTTTCCTTTTTGTGAACTCCTAATCTACATAGTCTGCCCCCTGTGGAGGCACATCAGCCTCCACAGCCGCAATATAATATTGGAGCTGATGAGATGAATGACGTGGGTCTCTGTCGCCATCTAAAGGAGCATACACACATAACAGACTCTTCCTCTTTGGAATGAGTGGAAGATTTTAGTTGACACGAGTCTGATAACATTTTATGCAGATAAATGCACGTTCATTTACATCAGGGGTGTCCAAACCGGTCCTCGAGGGCCGCCTATCCTGCAGGTTTTAGATGTCACCCTACTTCTGGAGGGTCTATCTACTATGAACGGACCCGCCCGTCTCCGGCGCGCTGAGTGACTAGGATCAAACGCACCCACCGGGTCGCAGTCATGTGGTTGGTCATGAGGAAGTAAACAGGGGCGACAGAATCCAGAGTCTAGCCCGGTCTCCTCATCGCGTTTAAATTAAACCATCTGCACATTAACAGGTAATTCACGATGATATGCTTGCTGTTTGCATATAATGTCCGCGGCGTCGCGTCTAATCATGGTCGCTAGCTTGCGAAGTGCTAATGATGGCCTGCTAATTACGGATGCGCGACGATGTAATGATTAGATTACTTCTATCTTCATTCAGAAACCAAACAGTACGTATATCTTAAACCCAAGTGAAGTTTGATATGTGTTTTGAGTATATTCGATGGAATAACAATATTGGAATACGTAAAGTTCAAGGACATTTTGCAAACAAAATGTAAATTCTAAAAAACTTAATGCAGGAAGGTAACGTAGAGAGGAGTTATTTGTACATTTGTTAACATGAATAACATTTGCTTCTTGAATTATACGTGTTGATTGCCTGTGTATGAACAGTGAAAGCACACCTCCCGCTGACATGCTGGACTTCCTGGCGGAGAACAACTTGTGCGGCCAGGCCATCCTCAGGATCGTCTCCAGGGGAAACGCCATCATCGCTGAGCTCCTGCGCCTCTCTGACTTCATCCCTGCAGTTTTCAGACTCAAGGACAAAAGTGACCAGCAGAAATACGGAGATATCATCTGTGACTTTAGCTACTTTAAGGTATGAATGAAACGACATCAACACAAATATTATACATATCTGACTGAAGTTCTTGTACTTGATGATACGTGGGATGTTGTACATGGGTAGAGGTCAGTTGAAGTAAGTAAATAAGTAAAATATAATATAATATAAATAAAATAAGTAAATGAAATCGGTGGGTGTTCTAGCATCTGTAGTTTCTGTTTCTCTCTGCCTGTATAACACTGTAAACGTAATAGAAGCTGTGCAAGGCTGCTGTAAATTCACGTGTTTTACATCATTATGTGCATAATTTATTATTGCAATTTTACAAACCCCGTATTTTACCGTCAGGGTCCAGAGTACTATGAGGGGAAGCTGGAGGCCAAACCTGAACTTCAGGATCTGGATGAAGAGTTCCGAGAGAACAACATTGAGATTCTGTCTCGGTTTTATCTGGCTTTTGAGAGTGTCCACAAATATATAGTCGATCTTAACAGGTAAGACAGGAGATGGTTTTGTGGTATTGAAGTCAGGTTTTATTAGTATAACACCAGTTATACAGTTATCTCATGGCATTGAGCAAACTGTCCACTCTAAGTGAAACCCATCATTCATATGAGCAGTAGACAGAAGGAGACAAGTGGAGAGATATAAAAGACCAGAGAGAGAGAGACAGGAGCAGAGGAAAGAAAGCAGCAGGGATAGATGTACTATATACTTGACATAAGTATTATATATTGTATGTATATGTAAACTATAGATTTGTAGGTTTTCATGTATGAATTAGCTTGGCATCCTTGCAGTGAAATAAGTTATTTTAGGGTTGTTGTTGTTATTGATGTAAATTGTGATTGTTTTGATTATATATGTTAGTGCTGATTATATATGATAGTGTTTCTAAAACTCCAACCAACAGGATCTGATGAACTTCACCTATCATAGTAATTTAATTAATTTAGTTAAAAAAAAACATAGTTCCTTACCTGTGTGCTTGATGCAGACTTCCTCCAGTGTTCCTTTCAAATCACAACACATAGAAAAAAGTATTTGAAGATGACTTTTGTTCTCCCGTTCCTAGATATTTGGACGACTTACACGAGGGGGTTTATATTCAGCAGACCCTTGAGACCGTGCTTCTAAATGAGGATGGAAAACAGCTGCTGGTCAGTAACGAGTAACAATCCAGATATAGAGTATTTCCTCCAGATATATCTGAGTTCATAGTGAAGTGGCGTTTCACCGGTATGAATAGGTCGCACTAAAGTCGTGATGTTTGATTTGTTTTGTCTTTCCCACTCAGTGTGAGGGGCTTTACCTGTACGGAGTCATGTTGCTGGTTATCGACCAAAAAATCGAAGGCGAGGTCAGAGAGCGGATGCTTGTGTCCTACTATCGATACAGGTACCCTGACCGACACTCTGTTCGGTTGATGTGTAAGACGCAAACACTCTGGGAGGTGTTTACAGGACTGAACATGCACACAGCAGCAGGTTGAGCTTATTCTGCCGCTGTTAACAAGAACTAAACAACTCTTTCTTGTAACTCCTGACACGCTTTTGTTCACTTTTTCCAATCTGTGGTACTTTCCCAGCGCTGCCCGTTCTTCGGCGGACTCGAACATGGACGATATCTGCAAGCTCCTGCGCAGCACCGGCTTCTCCAGCCAGGCTGGAGCCCGACGACCAGCCAACTACCCAGAGAGCTACTTCCAGAGGGTTCCCATCAGTACCACCTTCATTAGCATGGTCATTGGGAGACTGCGCTCAGATGACATCTACAACCAGGTGAGAAAGAAGGGATTCCCTCAGTTGAAGTAAAGGTTTTTACAGATACGTCACGGAAATACTGCTTTAATTGAAACAGTATTATTGCATTGTATTATATACATTATGGCTGATAGGGTGTTTTATAGGTAGATAGATAGAGAGATGTATGGAGCATTTTGGTCAGTTCAGAGAAGAACAGCACAGCATGTACGCACATAAAACAAATTCAAACAAATATTTTTGCCCATCAGGTGTCTGCGTACCCTCTACCGGAACATCGTAGCACAGCACTGGCGAACCAGGCAGCCATGCTGTACGTCTGCCTTTACTTCAGCCCGTCCATACTACAGACCCAGCAGGCTAAGATGAGAGAGATCGTGGACAAGTACTTTCCTGACAACTGGGTAAGAAACTTTGGACGAAACACCATGTCACTGTTACTCACTGTAGGTTTTGGACACACTTTCCCCTTTCAGTTGAATGAGAACGTGTGTCCAAACTTTCATAAATTTCATAAAACTCTGCCATGTGTCATATTTTTTGTTCTTCTATGTTTTTTGGTGCATTTTCTCCACTGCTGTGTGGAATTGCTGACCCACTGTCCGATACAGGTCATCAGTATCTACATGGGGATCACAGTGAACCTAGTGGAGGCCTGGGAACCGTACAAAGCTGCCAAGACTGCTCTCAACTACACACTGGACTCTGCTAACATCAAAGAGCAGGTACAGACTGCTGTAATGTCAAAAAGCCTTCAAAGTTTTCATTTCAAAGTTGGATCAGAGCTCGCTGCTGCATGCAGCCACTGGGAACTGACCTATGCATTTCCAAGTGTGAATCCAAAACTTATTTCAACCAAACTTATTGTGGAAGGAAAGTTTGCTTTTTGGAACTGTGGCTACTGTTTAAGGAGTTTGAATGTCACAACAGTCACGCAAAGCAGAGTGAGCCTTCTTTAGCGTCTCTTTACACATCACCAGGTAAAAAGATGGTTGTCCAAGAAGACGTCGTGGACAATGACAAAGGTGTAAAGTGTAAAAACCTTGAAACAACATCCTACAAGACCATATGTCCAAACCTGTCCTCCGTGTCTGCGTGTTAAGGCCACTCGGTACACAGCCAGTGTGGACGGCCTGAGGCCTCAGGTGCAGCAGCTGCTGAAGGAGGGTTTCCTCCGGGAGGAGATCATTCTGGACAACATCCCCAAACTGCTCAACTGTCTGAGGGACGGGAACGTGGCCATCCGCTGGCTGATGCTGCACTGTGCTGAGTCAGGTGAGAGCGCTGGAGAGGTTTCGCCCGAGGCCCTTGACATTGAAGAAGGTCACTCTTGTTGTTTGCATTTACATCCCAGAGATAAGACAGACCAGATAAGATCAGCTTCATGTTGTTTTATTCATACTGGGAGGTGCATCCAGCGTGTCCTACATCATGTATGTGGACACATTAAACACACAACAAGACAGAATCAAGTAGGAAGAACAGATAATCCTGTGTTGTCTGACAGTGGGGAAATAGTATCACAGCAGCAGGAAAGAAGAAAAGAAATGAAGAGGAATAGAAAATAGATAACTTAGCATGGAGGTTTAACAAAGTGGACAGGACTGATCGTTGCTAATAACAAGCAACCGTTCTTAAATTCCGTCGTTTTGAATCTGTTGATTTTTCACTTTGCCGACTTCACTGATGAGTCTTGGATCAAACTCTGGTGTGTTTTCCTCCTTCATGTGGTGTGTTGAACCAGTTGTAGACCTGACTGCAGGTTGTCTGTTGAATGAAGATGGGATTCTCTGTCATCCTTTCTTCTCTTCTCATGTGTTCCGGTTTAACACCAGATTTCTAAATCTGCTGCTTTGCTGTCACAACACTTGATGACAATGCCTCCTCTGTCTCGTAGCCTATGACCCCAACAACAAGCGTCTGCGTCAAATCAAAGACCAGGTGCTGAACGACTCCAAGTACAACCCCAAGATCCTCTTCCAGCTCCTGCTGGACACAGCTCAGTTTGAGTTCACCCTCAAAGAGGTGAGACCCCCTCATCACTGCTGGAAAAGGATGGGATGTCATCTGCATTAACAGGACGCTTCAACAAACCTTAGGAGGCGTGAAAGTCACGCGAGGATAATTGACTGCGTCTGGGTATTAGGATACCGTGCAGCAGCATATGGCTAGTCCAGTCCATCGTTAGCAGAGGACAGCGCTTTAATATGCTCATTACACACCACGTCTGACTAATCCCTCCTCATCAATGCCACACCTGTGCTGTCCTGCTCGCAGATGTTCAAGCAGATGCTGTCAGAGAAACAGATCAAATGGGAGAGCTACAAGAAAGAGGGATCCGAGAGAATGACCGAGCTGGCTGAAGTTTTCTCAGGAGTCAAACCTCTCACCAGAGTGGAGAAAAACGGTGAGTTACACGGTTAACGTGGCTGAAATGAACCGGGAGCGTGGTGAGAGTGTTGGAACGTAAATGCTGAAATGATTTTGAGCTTGAAGCTGTTGAAATAGGAAAAAAAAACAACTCCTACAGGACTCACATGCTGGATTAAACTGACATCATTTCCTGATCATCCTACCTGAAAATATTTTTCTCCCTGCTCACCCCGTGTCATTACCCTCAAAGAGAACCTACAAGCCTGGTTCCGAGAGATCTCAAAGCAGATCGAGTCCTTAAACTATGAGGACTCAACCGCTGCTGGGAGGAAGACGGTCCAGCTCATACAGGCTCTTATTGAGGTGACAAACTGCAGAGATCTTCACACGTCTATTTCCCAGACAGACGCGTCACAATTCAGTCCAAAGTGATTTCAGAAAAAATCTGCACACAATAAAAGATGTACGGTGATGTTTCAGTCGTAGACCTTTTTCATACAAACGTTCCAACAGAAGTCGCCGCTGATACAAAAATAGGAATATTAATGTCAATATACCGTCAAAGCAGAATCAATCAACACAGTCAGACAAAGCACAAACGAATCCAAACGGTAGTGACTGAATATTTTAATAAATATAAAATGTAAATATATCCTAAAAAAAGTAATGGTTTATGGTTGTGGTCAGATTGAATACAACAGATGTACTACACAGCCTGACAATAGGGAAACAGGAGAACACGTGTGACCTCATACCACTTGTTTTCCCGTGTGTCCCCAGGTTCAGGAGTTCCACCAGCTGGATTCAAATCTGCAAGTGTGTCAGTTTCTGGCTGACACCAGAAAGTTCCTGCACCAAATGATTCGCACCATCAACATCAAGGAGGAGGTTCTCATCACGATGCAGATAGTCGGAGATTTGTCGTACGCGTGGCAGATAATCGACAGGTACTGAGGAATGACAACTGTCGTACGCACCACGTCATTTCTGTACTTTTATGTCTGTTGTGTTTTTGTAGTCTGTGAATCAAACCTCAGACTTTTCTCATGTTTACTATGTTGTCTTTCCTCAGCTTCACATCAATTATGCAGGAGAGCATCCGGGTGAACCCATCTATGGTCACCAAACTGCGCGCTACATTTCTGAAGGTGAGGATCGTGCTCAAACAAACACACACAGGTCTTTTTATAGGGAGGTCTTCTTTTCATCTTCCATAATCCCGTTCCTGTGTGTGTGACCAGCTGGCCTCTGCGTTGGATCTTCCGCTGCTGCGAATCAACCAGGCAAACAGCGCTGATCTGCTGAGTGTTTCACAGTTCTACTCCGGAGAGTTGGTGGCCTACGTGAGAAAGGTAGAGACTCAACCATTAGAAGAACAAGCTTCTCAATCTCTGCTCAGTTCAGCTGTTTTGTTTTCCACATCTGCAGGTATTGCAGATCATCCCAGAGAGCATGTTCACCTCTCTGGCCAAGATCATCAAGCTACAGATCCATGATATCATGGAGGTTCCCACTCGGCTGGACAAGGACAAACTGAAGGACTACTCTCAGCTCGGGGCTCGCTACGAAGTACATCAATCCGTTTTCTCCCTCTGTCTGTGTGGGTGTGTGTGTGTGTTGTGACCGTGACTGAAGCAAATCTATCAGATCATATTAAAATCAAAAGCTGGGTTGTTTTTGTCAAACTCGACCCTTTGACTTCAGTGAGAAATGCATATCAGAAAAGAACCGGTTCGTGCCGGCGTTCGTTTGATTTCGTCAGGGAACTGCTGACATGGCACAAGTATTATTGTCACGCAAATCTTTAGTCCTTTAGTCCTTGAAATGAAACGTATCCTATGTTTTGTTTGATTTAGTTGTTTTTCATTATTCATCGATAATTCCGATCCCTGATACTGAAGAAGTGTCCAGTCTGGGCAGTTTCCTTTATTGTGACATAAGATACTAATCATCACGCTGTGATCACAGGTGGCCAAGCTCACCCACGACATTTCCATTTTCACCGAGGGGATCCTGATGATGAAGACCACCCTGGTTGGAATCATCAAGGTGTGTGTGTGTTCTCTGTTGTCATTCCAGCATGCAAACAAGGACTTCTAACCCACTGTCTTTTTCCATCACTGACACCATGTGACGCTCCAGGTGGATCCGAAGCAGCTTCTGGAGGATGGCATCAGGAAGGAGCTGGTGAAGAGGGTGGCCTATGCACTGCACAAAGGATTGATTTTCAACCCCAAGGCAAAGGTCAGGCATCACATCTGTTGTGTTTTTCTGACATTTGAATCAGTGTATGGATAGAAATCTCAGACTTTACTTTTTCATCTTTTTCTTGGATGAATAACGAATGAATGAATAATTTTTTTCATTTTATGATGAAAAAAAAGGCACCTACCCTTTTTGCATTTTGTTTTCCTACATTCATTATTAAAAGTCAATTTTGTACATACAAAAATTAAAGGAAAATTGTGGAAAAAAAGTACCAGTAAACACAAGGTCTCGAACTCACAGTGCTCATACCAAACCTTTACATGATGATCAGTACATCTTTATTTCTGCCTTTTAAAATCTATATAGTGTATTAGATGTTTTCACATCCTTTCTAGGTTATTCCACAAAGGCACTTCCTTCGTTGAGAAACAGCTGTGTATTTGATCTAGCTGACTCTCTGATCTGGAACAATCTCCGCAGACAGTCTGGAGGCAGTAGAGTATTCATTTTATACAGTAGTCGAGCCGTTTTGAAGTCTACTATTAAATCCACTCTCTCACCCTCTCAGCCCAGTGAACTGATGCCCAAGTTAAAGGACATGGCCGCCACCATGGATGGGTTCTACAGGTCCTTTGAGTACATCCAGGACTACGTCAGTATTTACGGACTTAAAATCTGGCAGGAGGAAGTGTCCCGCATTATCAACTACAATGTGGAACAGGAGTGCAACAACTTCCTCAGGACCAAGGTCGGACTCAGTGTGGAAAGTCGCCTGTTTTCTAATCAAATCCCCTGTAGCACGTTGATATCAGGCTGTGGATGTTTGTCCCTGAGTCACGATCTAAAATATACTGTTTTTTTTTCTTTGTTTGCACCAGATCCAAGATTGGCAGAGTGTGCATCAGTCCACCCACATCCCCATTCCCAAGTTCGTCCCTGTGGACGAGTCTGCCACCTTCATCGGGCGCCTCTGCAGAGAGATTCTCCGAATCACCGATCCAAAGTAATTCTCCTGACACTGAACAGGGAACAGAACAGAAAACCCATGTAGAATTTCATTAAAAACAAACTGAGTGTATGATGAAACAGGAAGGTGCCAAATTGAACCGAACTCTCAGATAAACATAAATTTACTCGTCAGGCAAACGTGCTACATTGACCAGATGAACACCTGGTATGATCTGAAGAGCCACCAGGAGGTGACCAACAACAGACTGTTCTCTGAGATCCAGAACACTTTGGGGACCTTTGGCCTCAACGGACTGGACCGACTGATCTGCTTCATGATCGTTAGGGAGCTGCAGGTAACTCGTCCACGTCCACGTAGCACACTGTGTGGGAGAGTTACTTCAGTGCTTACACATTGCTGCTGCCTTACGCGTTGAATCTTTCCCTCCGTGTCTTTGTGTCTTGAATCGTTTGGTCCCGTCAGAACTTCCTGACGATGCTGCAGAAGACCATCCTGAAGGACAAAGTTGTGGTGGAAGTCTGTAAAGTCATGCTGGCTGTTGTCAATCCAGTTCAGGGCATTGTGGGTGGGTATTCAGCCGCAAAAGTTAGAGCACGCTAGCATCTTTCTGATTCCTCAAAAAAAAAAAAAAAAATATGGGTTGTTGTTGCAATAGTGAACGCCAGCAAAGTGTATGCCAGCGCTGTGACCAAAACCCAGAGGGTCTGGGGCCCATACCTGGAGGCCATCATGAAGGTACGTGTTAATGATATCAACACATGTACATATACTGTACATGCAGCATCATCATTATCCTCTGAAAAGCCTCCAATAATGCTGCCTTGAATCATTCGACTGACATGACTGTCTCGACAGTTTTTAGAAGCTATCGTCCCCCAGTACACCTGTTGCTGCTCTGTTTTCACTGAGGTTTCGGCCTTTTCCCCCTGAACAGAATTAAATAGTGAATGTTTGTTGCAGGTTGGTCAAATGCAAATCCTCAGACAACAGATCGCCAATGAGCTGAACTACTCGTGCAAGTTTGACTCCAAACACCTGGCTGCTGCGCTAACAAACCTCAACAAGTCAGTCAAGTTTGCGGTTTGACCGACATTTCCCTCCTTTTCCTTCGTACAGAGCTACAGGTTTTCTTCCAATTCAAACACTGATGCATGGTGATTCTGTCAGCTCTCTCCTAGCAGACATTGAGGCCCACTACCAGGACCCTTCTCTGCCGTACCCGAAAGAGGACAATACCCTTCTGTACGAGATCACTGCCTACCTGGAGGCTGCAGGCATCCACAACCCGCTCAACAAGGTGTGGAGCTTCTGTATATTACAATCACAAAATGATGATGGTTTTTGTTCAATGTCACATTTCCTCTGGAATCATAACTTTTCTTATGTTCCCACCACCTTTGTCTGCGACTGTAATTCTTGCAGATCTATATCACTACAAAGCGCCTGCCCTACTTCCCCATCATCAACTTCCTGTTTGTCATTGCACAGTTGCCTAAACTTCAGTACAGCAAAAACCAAGGTGATTGTTCAGAGTGTCATAAATATATATAGATCTTATATTTAGTTGGATTTATCTGATCTTTGACAGTAACTTGAGATAGTTTCATGATCATCCATATTGTATTTCTGTTGATCTGCCAGGGCATCAAAGGTGTTTACTGCTACATCAGACAAATGTGGATGCTGTTTTCCCTTGATGTTTGTAGATCACATCATTTGACTACGTCAGTACGCACAAAACGGTTGATGTGTTTTTCAGGAATGACGTGCAGGAAATCCACGGACCCAGTTGACTGGCCTCCTTTAGTTCTTGGCCTGCTCACCCTGCTCAAGCAGTTCCACTCCAGATACACGCAGCAGTTTTTGGCCCTCATTGGCCAGTTCATTCGCTCTGTCATGGAGCAGTGCACAAGGTAGGAACCAAACAACTTGGAATGAAATGAATGAATACTTGCTAAAATGACATATACCGTAAGCATGTCCTTTTCTATACTTCACGTCTAAGATGTTAAATCCTGTTACAAACTCAGTTGAATTCACTTAATTCTCCATTTAGTCAAAAGATTCCTGACATGCCTTCTGATGTGGTGGGAGCTCTGATGTTCTTGGAAGATTATGTGAAGTACACAAAACTGTCACGCAAGGTAGGATGATGTCTTGTTTGATGATGATTTTGATGTTGGTTGTATTTGTGCTTAAAATGAGTAATTTTATTTATTTTTATTCCCTCTTTCTGTTTTTTAAAGGTGGCAGAAGCCCATGTGCCCAGTTTCATTTTCGATGAGTTCAGAACAATACTGTGAAGATCTAGAAGGAGCTTGTCATCATAACATGTTGTTTTTGTTGCCCTGTTTACTTCACATCCATTTCATAGTTTGTACTCTTATCTTAATACTGTTGTCTTAACAATCACACACTTGAACACATACTGTATATAGATAGAAATTTTAATTTTTTTAAAATTTAAATTTCTAACTGTGTCTTTTTGCTGGTGCCGTGCCCAGAAGTAATTCATTAATAAATATGGTTCATACTAAGTTGACTGTTGCTGTCGTGTTTTGTGTATCAAGCTTTTATTTTGAAAGTGCACCCATAACAAAACCGGAAGTGAAATCAGACTTCCTTTCGGCGGGTGATTGCCGTGTTTTTCGTACGTTGATCAAGTAATGGCGCACACACTGAGGAAATATAAGTAGTATTCACGAATTGTTGAGACTTGCAAGGACACCGGAGATTTAACGTTGAACAAAGCTGGACGATCGCCGGTAGCGTTAGCATGCTAGGCTAACGTTCGGTGAGTTTTTCTGTTAGCGGCTCCGTGGACACCAGGAATAAATAATGTCTCTGAGCGCCGTTCACGGGTCACTGGTCAGCCTGAAGACATGTCAGTCGGACATCGGGACGGCGATGGACCTGGTGACTGATGTGGCTATGGACCTGGCAGAAACTCAGGGTAACACAGCTATATTCACGTTGTTATGTCGTTGTCATGTACAACGAACATCTGTTTTCTTGATGAGAAGCATCAACAGGGTCCATGTCTGGGATTTCATACGTTCTGCAGTCAGGGTGAGGTAATGCAGTTTGTCCCCGGTGGTGTTTTTCCTCCATCGCCACTTGGTAATTACCAGTAAAAGTTATTTACGTGTATCACATTACATGGGTCAAACAAATTGAATTGAATTCTAGTTTTAGTTGTGTCTTCACAGTTACCTCCTCACACTGTAGCACAATGTGCACCATTTGTCCCTTTACTGCAATAACAGCAGAAATTTGCATTATTTGAATTATTATTTGAGAAGTCCTCCTCTACAACTATGAATCATATCTGTACAGATGTGCCGTTGTGACTAAACCCCTGGCTTTACCACATTTTCAAATAGCAAGAAGACCATTTTCTTCTAAGGTTTATCTGACCATCAATAATAACACAAAGTCACGTACAGATCATCTGATGGGGCTTCTCTCCTCCTGTAGATGCTGAGCTGATCTCTGGCATCCAGAAGATGGAGGCCATTATCCTGGAAGGCGCCAAACTGGATCAGGAGATTAACCACTTTGTTAATGTTGTGCAACAAGTCACAGCAGAGGTGAGAGACATCTGGAAAACAGGATCACACTTATAAAACTAAACACGGTGAACACAGACCTTCATCAAGAAGCCCATCTCCAGTCACACTGTGATTCATCTTCATCTTCTGCCTGCTCCGGCTCCGGCTCCCTGTTGAGCTGGAGC
>JBBMJM010000022.1:5115936-5128632 GCA_037832705.1 Centriscus cristatus
ACACACACACACACACACACACACACACACACACACACACACACACACACACACACACACACACACACACACAGATCCTCGTCAAGTCCATGCCGTCTAAGCTACCCTTCAGTCTACCTGCTGTATAACTCTCCATGTCTGTAGTTGAACAGACTGGGTGCCCCCAGTAGTTACAGATTCACACACACACACACATCCAGACCCCCCCCCCCTCCCTCATGGCATCCTGGCAACCATGTAGCAGGCATTCCTCTTGTCCACTTGTGGGACAGTCCATAGCCTTTAATCCCAGCCTGGCTCCCGCCAAAAGCTCCCCGGACGACAGAACGCCTGCCACCGACGATGTGCCACCACAAAACACACAGCGTCGGTGCAAGCAGACACACACGTGCAAACGCACACACACACTCGCACCTCCCCTTATCCTCAGTCTGCCTGTTTGACCTGGTATACTTACATTTTCAGTTCATTTCAAAGGACGCCCCAAAGCAACGCACGTTGACGCGACACAAACAGGCCGTCGAGCGTCCCACACTGTGACTGATTACATCATCGGAAGCTACAGTCAAAGGCTGAAGAAAAGTCGGTTAAAATTCCAAACGTAAACCATGACTGATTCTGCTCTCGTGCGCGTGTGTGTTCTTTGGTTCCATCGGTGGACTGGAGGGAGAACGTGAGTGACTTGGACCAACCGTCAATCAATGGAGAAGATGCGGTCGTTAATCGATCGCAGACGGTCTCGTTTGTTTCATTTGAACAGAAAACCTCCCTCATTGTCACTGTCAGTGAGTTGACTCTCTGTCTCCAACGGAGCACTGGGACTTTCCTGGCTGAATCATTGACACACACACAATCTGGCGTCATTGTGAAAAATTCAAATGCGTAAATATTGCACCTTTGTGTTCAGCATTTTGGACTCTTCGATTACCACACTGATTACGAACTGTAAACTGAGCTGATTAGAATAACTGAGCATGAGAAGAGCTGAACCATTTAACGCTTCCAGAATAGTTCCGACACCAGACATAAGAAGTAATTACTACTGCACAATATTTACAACTCCGGAGGATTTGTCATATTCTCCTGTCTACATTTAGCGGTTTCAGCTTCGGACGTTGGTGAGCAGTTTGCCAGGGGATCGTCATCGTCAAAGACAGCAGCCCGTGATGCATGAGGACTGAATATCTGGTGACAGTGTTACAAAACTTTCAGTTGGGACTGAGCACATCTGTCAACACAGAAACAGTTCCAACTGACCACTCCACTCCTCATCTCAACAACCTCGCGTGGATTCGTTTTCTCCTCTGGCTCTACAAAAGCACGGGGAGGGGGTGGGGGGGGTGGGGGGTGCGCTACAGTATGACTAATCCACTGAACTTGTAAATAGTTATGGTGTCAGGAGCGAGAAAACAATGAGAGCGGAGGGGACTTCCTGTGTTTATAGAGGACCGGGGCAGACCCTGAATGAGTCAGTGCACCAGATTACTCCATCCATTCATCCATCCCTCCATCCGTCCGTCCGCCCGTCTGTCCGTCCATCCTTCTATCTTACACATTCAATGCTCAGTATTTTTACTGTCTTTGTGATTTTTCGATCCCTTTTTGAAAAGTTTGTATTTACACTATTGTGCAAAGGTTTTAGGTGTAAGAAAAATGTAAAAATGCTGTTTGCTGATTTACTTTTCTCTTCTGTTCATTCACTTTGCATTTTGTGAATTGATAACAAAATGTTGATTTATATTTTAAGTGTTATTACACTTTTTCAAACCTGCCAAAAACCTTTGCACAGTAGAAGTAGCAGTAGTGAGGCTCTCTCCACAGTCCAACAAGTGCACGAGTTTGATTTATGAACCGACAGAGAGGGAGAGGATGAGGAAGGCAGGGGCCAACATGCAGCGGACAGGGGGGAGACAGACTGAGAGATCTCTCGCTCCTCTCTCTTACGCGCTTTATCTCTCGGTCTCTGTGTGTGTCTGTGCCTCCTGCCTACTTCAGCAGTTTCACAATCCCCCGACCAGCCAGCCAACCAGCCCAGGAGCCCGTGCTGCTCCGTTCCACGCACACACCGACGGCACACAGCACAACAACAGGAAAGGGCCTCTGCGTTCACTTGTGGGTCCTGTCTCCAACCTCCCTGGGGGTGGATCTTGTTATTATCATTAATAACTGCAGCTCAAGCTGAGATAAACCTTCGGCATACCAAAACTCTTGGTTTTGTTTATGGGATGGTGTTGCAAGAACAGATAAAACGGTTTATTTAGAGGCTTTCTATTTTGGACAAAGGTCTGCACATCCTGGTTGGGCAGACAGTGACGCTTCTGTTTGATGAAACACTGACATCTAGCGGTCAATATGTGGTATTGCTAAAACCTTTGGACTATAATCATGGGGAACATGTGGTGTTTTAACTCTCTTCAAGGTTTTGTTTTGCTTTTTAAACATGCGTTGGTGCTTAGGGGTAGATGCATGTCTACTGGCTTATCTCCCAGTACTTGAATGTGTGCCAGAGTTCAGCTGAAAGATTAAAATGTTAACATTCTCAGAATGAACAAAGAACGTTATAGTGGCGAAAATGATCTGTGTGAAACACTTGTGTTCCAGGCTTCCTCTCTTAAGTGTGTCATATTATGACAAAACTGACAAAAACAAGAGTCATACCTTTCATATGTAGATAAATATTCTGTGAAGCCTCTGTTACAGATATACAACTGTTTTTTTTTTTTTTTTAAATATATAGTTCTTGGAACTGCTCCTTTACCTCCTTTCCATAGCGGTTCACAGCGTCACTAACCTTCCATTTTTCCCTTCTTCCCAGGACGGATGAAGAACGAACGAAGAGAAAGAAGAAACCGCAACAACCGCAAAGACAGGGAGAACCAGGAGGGGAGACGGGAGAGGAAACAAGAGAGGGAGAGAGAGAGGGAGCGGGAGAGGGAGAGAGACACAGGTGAACGGGAAGAGAGCAGGAACAAAACAGAGCACAGGCACCGCAGAGGTCATGACACCAGCCCAGTGTCCCCACAAGAAGGCCTCATACAGTAGTGGTGTGGACCGCCCAGGTCTCATGTCTCCAAATATTCTCCCTCTCTTCCCCCTTTGAATCCTGACCCTCTGTTTGCCCCCTTCAGCCCCTCTCTGCGGGGGTGTTGCTGCTACCTGTAGGATTTGAATGAACTCTTCAAGCACAAGCGCGATGGGGCGAGACAGACTTTTGTTGCCTCGAATCCTTCACCTCCACCACTGAGTCTCATTTCAAAGATGCAACAAACGCTGCTGGGACTGCTGAAGAACGTGAGGATTGTCTGTGGCCGTGTGGAGGACCAGCAGACAGACGGACAGACAGACAGACATTGTTCTAATATGTGCTTGTTTGATAAAAGTTATTTAACGGGGCCCTGGTACAACATTGTGCATCTTGGTTTTTGAATGTAGATTTTGCAACATTATGTAGAACGACTGTTCATTATTGTTGGTCCTGCTCTTTAGATCCCACTTCGTTTTCTGGAGCAGAATTTGTACTGAAAAATAAAAGCAAGCTCTTGCTGCTCTCGTGTCAGTGTCATAATCACAACGGAAGACTGATGTAGACGAGTAAAAGACCAATCGGGTCAAAAACCGTTAACACCTGTTCTGTATGTTTCGGACAAAGGTTTAATCGGTATAAGTGATAAATCTAATCTACCACTTTTTTTTTTCTTTTGTGTAAACTGAATTTGTGCTCAGTAAAACTCCTTAACTAGGAACCAAAAGCACCTGTATGTCAAATAAAACTATATTGGGTTTGTACCTGTGTCTGCGTTGTTTCCTTGACTCCCATCTGGAGGAACCTGTCAACAGCTCAGCAGTAAATACAGACGTAGTTGATTGCCAATTGTTGCCATGGAGATGTATGATAGCGCTACAAAACCTGCATGTGGACGATCATTTCCTGGATGGAAATCATTCACAACCGAATGATCATTAACAGTAAATAGCTGTAATACTAAATGCAACAAGAGGCCTCAAAAGACCTTGTTTCAAGGTTAAAATGTGCATATCGGGTTCTGTCACGTCTAAATGTGATAAGATGCAACACGGTGCTATTCTCTGCATATTTTAACTGTTTTATCTGGATTCATCTGCTCAGTCGAGTCCATGAAAATCAGTAATGAAGACTTAGTCCCTGCTCATGTTGTGCATAAAAGAATCAACAAGGAACGAAGCAATTGAAAGCTAAAATGTTTATTTCTGGGTGTTTATGTCTCTCATCAGCAACATCTACTTTCTTTCACAGGCAAAACAGTATTTCCTCTTTCACTCAGCCGTGCAATCCAATAATTCAGACTGTATATGAAAATATATGAATTTCGCTTAAATTAGACATTTGCAAAATACAGATAAGTCACAGCACAGTAAGCACAGAGATCATAGGTGCAGGGGAATGAAGTCATGTTGGAAAAAAAATAAGGGAGAAGGACTGAAGTTGAAGTTGAAGTATCCCTACTGCTTAAACAAAAAAGAGGAAACACTGACAGATCTTCAAATTTGCCCAGACGCTTTTCAAGTTAAGACAAGAACAAATGATCAATCACAGCTGCTGGTTTCCACTATCTTACACACCCAGTGTTCACTTCATTTTAGCCACAAACTCCTCGCCCTTCTTGATGGAGGCCTTGAGCTCATCGATGGCGTCAGCCACCAGCTTCTCCTCGAAGGCAGACAGCTTGCCCAGCCCAAGGTTCTTCTCGATGCCACTCTTCCCCAGGAGAAGAGGGGTGGAGAAGTACTTGCACTCCGTCTCCTCAGACCTGACATAGGCGCATTCCACCACACCCTCCTTGCCGTTCATGGCATCGAGGACAGAGAAGGTGAAGCGGGCACCAGCATATGCCATGGAGAGGGTGGCAGATCCGGCTCCAGCCTTGGCCTTCACCACCTCGGTGCCAGCCTCCTGGATCCTACCAGTGAGGGCAGACAGCTGATCGGCCGGGAACTCGACCTTAGGTGTGCACTGGGAAATGAGGGGGATGATGGTCTTCCCAGCGTGACCTCCAATGACTGGTACATTCACACGAGCCGGGTCAAGGCCTTTGAGGTCTGCCACGAAGGCGTTCGCTCTGACAATGTCCAGGGTGGTGACCCCAAACACTCTGTTGGGGTTGTAGACACCATGCTTCTTCATGACCTCTGAAGTAATGGGGATGGTGGAGTTGACAGGGTTAGCGATGATGCAGATCATGGCTTCTGGGCAGTTGCGTGCGCAGGCGTCGGCCAAGGTGGCTACGATGGTGGCGTTGGTGTTGAACAGGTCGTCCCGGGTCATGCCGGGTTTCCTGGGCACACCGGCGGGAATCACGACCACGTCGCAGCCCTGAAGTGCAGCATCGAGCTGGTCGGGACCCATGTGGCCGGTGACTTGGGCCCTGGTCTCGATGTGGCTAAGGTCAGCAGCCACACCGGGAGTGTGGGCAATATCGTAGAGGGAGAGGTGGCTCACCAGGGGGCTGTTCTTGAGCAGCAGAGACAGCGGCTGGCCTATACCGCCTGACGCGCCGAGCACCGCCACCTTGGCGTTGTTCTGCGACGAGGTGGACAAGCTCCGGGCGAGGCTAACGGTGGGTCTCACGGCGCGGGAAAACATGTTGTTTCGGTTGCTTCTTTACTGATTTAAGTGGAAATGAAATTACCTGAAGAGCCGCTCTCCTCTGTGACACCAACGTCCTCTAGCCGAGTGCGAACAGGAAGACACATGAACTGTCATGCGTCGTAGATAAGGAACGTGCCTATTACGTCGACCTGCGTCATCACGCACAGTTACGTCTTTGTCTTTTATCTTGGCTTCTTTTTATAGAGGAAAACAAAGCCAGCTAACATTGGAATTCACGTAGTTAGCTGTGTATACGGTTAATGAGTGTTAACACCAGAGGAGCACGGCAGAATCCAACAGCTCGGCACGGCACGGTACGTACATCGTCACCGTATGTTGTTTGAGTCGTGCGAATTACGTCCTCCTTGCTGTGAATGTCGCCCTGCTAAAATAAGCTAGCGCCGTCAGATGACCGCCGTCTATTTGCTGGAGTCAAATATCAGCACAGCCAGCAAAAGCAACAACAGGTCGTATTGTCATGAATTCGTCGCCCTGACAGTCCGCCCCTGTGACATTCCTGCTCGACTAGGTAAATAATAACGTAACTTTTGAGTTGATGTAAAATAATGTTAGATGGACTTGGTTCTTTCGTTGTGTCACCAGTCGTACGTATGTATGTACGCTACGTTACGTCACATTCCTGGGTTTGGTTTTATTTTATACCGCTAACTGATCCTCACTGGATCTATCACAAGGACAATCTTTTAAGTGTTAGCTGACCCAGTTCACTGCATGAATTCAGACACTCAACAGAACAGCCCTTTGTTCCAGACCCTAAAATAACCCATACAGATGAGTGGATGAATGGCAAATTCTGTCTTTTGCAAAACTATATTGCGAGATAGATGTATTGGAACAATATGAAATTATTAATTAAATTAATTTTCAACATTTGTTCTTCTCTTTTTGGCAGTGGCACCAGCATTCCTGATGATACAGCAATTGTAGTGCCAAGTTCCAAGTGAGTATTTCTAGTTTGTCTTTGCATTGTTGTCTGAATGTCATCAGCGTTAAGATGAGGAAAGCCCTGATGCAATGATGATAATGTCAACAGAAAGGAATTCTACTGATACTAGAGAAATCTAATGCTGCTTAATATAACCATCTCTGTTATCTCTACCGTTTGCTCAGAACTTCTTCAGGATGGCTAGTTGTGGGGAGGTAGACCACTCTGTTAGCTCCCTTCCATCCAGTAAGAAAGGCAGCAGCAGTGGTGGTGGTGGAGGAAGCGGGAACAATGCAGAATCCTCCTGTTCAAGCTCGAGCAACTCATCTCCGGCACTGTCAGTACCGGAGTGTGCCATCTGCCTGCAGAGCTGCGTCCATCCAGTCCAACTGCCGTGCCATCACGTCTTCTGCTTCCTCTGTGTGAAGGGAGCGTCCTGGCAAAGCAAACGCTGTGCTCTCTGCAGACAGGAAGTGCCGGATGACTTCCTGGAAAGGCCTACACTTCTCTCTCCCGAAGAGCTAAAAGCATCGGCAGGGGGTCGGGGTGGGGCAGCAAACGATCACGCCTGGTATTATGAGGGCCGCAACGGTTGGTGGCAGTATGACGAGCGAACCAGCCGTGAGCTGGAGGACGCTTTCTCTAAGGGCAAGAAGACCGCTGAAATGCTCATCGCTGGGTTTTTGTACGTAGCAGATTTGGAGAACATGGTGCAGTACAGGCGCAATGAGCACGGCCGTCGACGCAAGATGAAGAGGGACGTTTTGGATATCCCCAAGAAGGGAGTGGCGGGACTGCGTTTGGACACCGAGGGGGGCACTGGGGCACTGGGGGCAGCGGGTAGAGAAAACTCTGCTGATGGGGCTGATACCACAGTAGCTGGCGCACAGCAGCAGGCTTCTA
Source organism: Centriscus cristatus (assembly GCA_037832705.1). Classification (NCBI taxonomy): domain Eukaryota; kingdom Metazoa; phylum Chordata; class Actinopteri; order Syngnathiformes; family Centriscidae; genus Centriscus; species Centriscus cristatus. Next base: position 5,123,412 of record JBBMJM010000022.1, read on the forward strand.
CTCTCACAGCTCCTCTGGTCGCTCCACGGCCCCCCACCTCCCTGGGCGGTCAGCCTGGCAGCAGCCGCAACCCCGCTCTGGAGGATGCGCTCGCACAGCTGCATATCAGCCCCAGCTCCACGCCCTCTCAGGAGCGGTCTGAGGCTGGCGAGGGAGAGGAAGGGGACGACGAAGAGCAGGCTTCATCCTCCAGGTCCTCTGACCCTCACACCTCCGTGGACGAATCTGGCTCCGGAGACTGGAGTGACGATGAGGAAGAGGAGGAGGACGACGGAGAGGACGGGGGCGACAGGGCGCGCGTAGCGCCTTGGGAAGATCGGCCACGGAGGCAAAGACTGACCCCAGAGGACAGAGCCCCCCCGGGCGCTGAGTCCACCTCCCCTCCTTCCTCATCCAGTAGCAGGGGGAGGTCCAGAATGCCAGACGGCCAGTGTGCAGTGACTGAAGTGTAACGTTGTCATTGATACCGTCATCGCCATCCGTGAGTCCATCATTACGAAGCCTTCCCTTCACCCTGGCTCCGTTCCATCAGTCGTCCTCTGCTCTGTGCCCTCACTCACTGCGTCGCAGATCATGTGTAAGACTTGGTTGATCATGGGGGGAAAGGAAACATTACAGGGACGACATATAGACATACTAGTTCGGCCGATTGTGTCGGTGTCTTAATACCTGACCAGTAGACGGGTGATTGGTCTTCATGTTTGCGAGCGGCGTGTTGTAGGTGTAACAAACGCCCGGTGTTTGTTCATCAGGCAGTTTGACCATCTACAGCGCTCAGATTGTTACTAATGAGAGTTGGAAGTAACAAGCCTTCAGGTGTCCTCGTTAGATCTGTGCCATGAGGTGAGAGGAAGCGGGAGCGGAGCAAGGACTCTGAAACAGAACCGTACGATCATCGTCATTCTAATAACCTTTAACTCTCTCAGCTAACATAGCACACAGAAAAGGATTTGCTTGAATCCACCTGCCTACTCTTGCAAAGAATAATTGAACTCGTTTCTTCCTGACAGAATGATTTCTCCTCAGATTCGTCAGGGAATTGATCCCTTCTAAATCTCTAATGTAGCTGAAGGCAAGTGAAGTCATTGTCCTTCTTTAACGTCCCCGTTAACAACAAAAAGTAATTAAAATTGAATGTTTTTCAGCGTACTGAGGGGAGCTGAGTGTGTGTGTGTAGGATTCTTGTGATCGTTTTAAAACAAAAAGGATTAAACGTTGAAAGGATTTTAAACTCCTCCCACCCGACATGATTCAAATTTTAATGTGAAGTATCAGTGTTTTCCTTTTAAGGGTCTGGAGGCCTCATCACAAGTATCTTCTCAATCGGTGTTGTGACTTGTGCATGTTTGACGAGAGAGTTATCAAGCGCTGCTGGTTGGCAGGATGTGGAGACTCTTGAACTCGTACGCCTTTGGCATTCGCACCTGGTTTGTAAAACTGACATTCTGTTCGAAGCACGAGGCGCTGCGAAGACGAGACAAGACGCCAGCGGCAACTGACAGAAGTTTATTTTGTGAAATGTTTCTTGTGGGCTTACGTCATCATCAGTTCCAGACATTACTTTTCTGAGGTTTGTGTAACAAGTTTTGCTTGGCGTTTTTACATGGTTTGTAATTTAAGAATAAATTGTCATTTCATCATCCTAAAGCATTTGTCCTCCAGACTGGTGTCGTTGGGCGTGGTGTGTATGCTGATTGACAGGCAGCTTGAAGCTCTTTTAATGTCTTTACAGTTACTGTTCTTCAAACAACTCACTGCTCTTCATACAATCGGGTCATAAGATCAGTTATAGGTACAAGGACACAGTATTCATTGATTTATCATGACAAAGACGAAAACCAATCATTTTTAACGAGCATCAGACCCTCTTGATGTTCCGACTGCAGCGGTGGTCTGTGCCAGGAAACATCGATCACTGGAACACTTCTCTTCTCGTTTCATGAGCCCACATTTGTTCTAGTGAAGAATGAGCATCGAGCTGAATATAATATACACTTGATTTTAATGTTTTCATTTATCGCAACACATCAGCAGGCCACCGTAAACAAAACATCTCCAAATTTAATAGAGGCACGTCAGCAACCTGAGTGAAGGACTTTGAAACCTGCACACGGACGCTGATGCGTCATGCTCGTTCCTCTCCGGATCTCCTGATTTGTATGCTGCAGACGTCAGCTCCCGTTCCACCCAGCCTGGTGTGATCCGATCATTACCATAATCACATTTACAGGAGTTCTGGAGGAAAGACACCGTTCTCCTCTGTCATGTGACTGATACAGACTAGATCCTTGTTCTAATTTGTCTTGTGGATAGAAAAAACAGTAAACATCACAACACTCAGGTGTCTGGGGCGTCGTCATACAACGTTTCAGTTTCTAAAATGCAATTCAGTGCAAAAATCACATTTTTTTATTGATGGTGGTCGTTCCGTTTGCATCCTTGACATCAATTCTTGCAACAGCACCTGTGTGAGGGAGCATAAAGCACAGCTGCTTCACGACATGAACCAAATAAACCGCTCAGGTGAGGCGTCCGATATCAGCTCAGGTATGTCGAGTCCGTCTGACTGATGACTTTGGACCTGGAAACAAAATGGAAAGGGCTTCCAGAGCAGAGCTTACATCCCTTTCTGATGTTCTCTGGAACAGCTGGAGCATGTTATTTGTGTTTGGCCTTGCTGGACAGTGCCTGCAGGTTAGCGGGACCGCCCCACACCGTCCCAAACACGTCCTTCTCGGTCCTCAGCGCCTCTGACAGCGGGAGCTCTCTTCCTGACGACACCACTTCCTTCACGGCTCGGATCACTGGCGCAGGCCCGCTCGTGTGGGGTCCGAGCCAGTTCTCCGCCTGCTGCAGGGGAGTTCCTGCACGTTCCTCCACATCCAGGACCCCATCTGCCAGTCGGATCTGGAGTCCAAAGTCAGGGTTCACTTGCACAGCGCCACCGAGCAGCCTCAGGGAGTGCTGGCTTCCGACGATACGGACGAGTCGAGCAGCCCCCCCCCATCCTGGGACCAGACCCATGTGTTTGTGGACAAACTGGATCACGCTGCCTGATGCCATTAATCTAACGAGAGAGAGAGAGAGAGAGAGAGACGATGATGATGCTTTGAGACATGGACACTTTTCTTCCTCTCTATCCACTCGTTACCTGAAGTCACACGCAGTGGTGAGTTCTGCACCTCCTCCCAGGGCTTTCCCCTCCACCAGAGCGACGGAGATTAAAGGCAGCCTGCACCGAGACAACAACACTACAGAAGACTGGGGGGTGGGGGGTGGGGGGGGTCCATGAAAGTTTAACAGCTTTAAGCTGCTGTAGAACTTTTTTTTTTACCTGAGAAGTCTTGTAAGTGTGTTCTGCATGAACATACACATCTTCATCCCATCCTGTGAGACAACAGAACATTCAGACCCGTACGCCCAAGATTTGACACATAACCGCAAATTATTTAGTCCTACTCGTGGGTTCGATATGGCTCTGACAGCGTTGAGGTCTGAACCGGAGCAGAACGTTCCAGCAGCACCCTGGAGGATGAGGCCTTTGCCGTCTGTCCAGCTCTCCAGCTGGCTCACCTTCTCCTCCAGGTCCACCATCATACCGCCTGGGATGGTGCAGGAAGACATCGGGCTGCAGTTTCATGTGTTTACAGGAGGTTTCTGCCTGAGAAATTTGATATCCACGCTGTTGAGTCACCTCACCAGAGAAGGCGTTCATGCGAGAGGGATTGTTGATGGTCAGCACAGCGATCCCAGACTCCTGTTTGAGCAGATCGATGGAGCCTCCTGGGAAGCCCCGCAGTTTCTCTCTGATCTCCTCCCGGTTGAAGCCATCCACCCCTGAATAAACAGAACCGCTGCTCCACCTCTGCATTAGCCTGAATCACAGTTACATGTTAAAAGGGTCCATTTCCATTGTGACAGATTCTCTCATCGTTATGGGTATGACATGTAGCAGCGGAAAATATAATGTGAAAATGTAATCCAGTCAAGCTGATTCAATAGTGACCAGGAATCATAGGTTGAGGGGAAAAATGTTACAAATGAATATCTCACAAATATCTGTGTCTCTATTTGACTTTCTGTACCTGAGCCGGGCTCCACATCTGCTCAGGACAGGTTGTCTCAATGCACAGAGAACCATCCTGGGCATCCTGAAACAGAATAGGGATGGAAGTTTTAGTACCAGGATCAACAAACGGGACACGAGAAAAACAAGAGGGAACTAACAACAGACCCACTGTCCCAGTGTTTCACATTTATTATCATATATTTTCACAACACGTTGACTTGTCGTTACTGTTAAACATTTAGTGACGAAAATACAAACACACCAACCTTGAGTGTCGAGTTGTGTTACACTGAAATCCTTCCCCCCCCGGAACAACGCGCTGCAGGGTAAAGGCAGGTGATTGGTCAGACAGAAAACTGCAATTTGATTGGCTATTGGTTGCTGGTTCCTCTAAGCCAATCGAAACTCCACTTTTTCTGCGATTGATTGAACCGTCCCGCCCACTGATGCTGTTCTCCAATTGGTCCACATGGGGGCGTGATAATACTTGATTTATTTGAATCGTCTCTTACAAAGAAAGAAACCCAATTCGGAGAGATCTGCTCTGTCTGTCATAGAACACATTAAAACACACACAGACTGATGGACCGACCTGTGTTTGTTCAGGAGGAGTCACGAGTTAAACTGCAGCAAAACACCAGGGGCCGTTTCAGAGAGAAGGTTTAGTGAAAAAAAGTTCACATGAAAACGAAGAAACCCAGAGTTAAATTGAACAGAAACAGATCTCTACCTCGTACCTCCTGCAGATTTCTGCCATAAGAACGTTTGGAGATCGTGTATTTAGTTTGCAGCCTGCTCCTGGAAACATGTAAGATCATACCAAGGGGGTAAGAACACCTTCTGAGGGGCAGAGAAAAGTGTGACATGCTCAGGGATCATAATACTGAACAAACACACAAACACTGCTCGATGCTCCTTGAACTGATGTTTGTTCACAAAGTAAAGTAAGTGAGAATTGTACAGGGAGATGAAACTTGAGGGATGACTCACACAGACAGAAAAGATTGATTTGTTGATGCAGAGAAAGAAGAAAAACTGTAAGGTAATAGTGCATAACCCTCCTCAGTTGTATATGTCGTGTGTGTGTGTGTGTGCGTGTGTGTGTGTGTGTGTGTGTGTGTGTGTGTGTGTGTGTGTGTGTGTGTGTGTGTG
>JBBMJM010000023.1:67580-80528 GCA_037832705.1 Centriscus cristatus
ACACACACAATGTCTGCCAACAACAAATACTTTCCGTGTTCGGACACTTAATTACTTCAACCTGTCACATGAGTCACTCACATGACCTCAACACACAAGCAAACACACATCCAGCAAACACATGTTTTACTATTTCTTGGACGTACTGACGGTCATCAGTCTGTGACGTGTAGGTCGGTGACGTAATGTGGAAGCAAAATGTTCGAAGTCGCAAAATATCTCAGAACAACTGTTCACATACTTCCGGTGCAGGTTGGAGAACACTACAGGCTTTTATTGTGAAGGGGCCCTCACTGCGCCCCCTGGCGGCGGACCTCGGCATCGGCTCCGCTGCTCTTTGGTTCCCGCAGCGCCCGCCTCCATTTTCCCACCGACAGCGGCGGAGGAGCAGCGGCCTGCAGCAGACCGAGCGGCCTGCAGGGGGACTCGAACCTCCGGGGGGGTGGATGTTCTTCAGGATGGCGGCGCTGCGGCAGGACGCGGCCCGAACGCAGCGGCACCTCTGACGGTTCAACGATCGTCCACTAAGGGATATCGCACGGTACCGCCGGCGACGGAGGAGAATCGGCTTCCGGTGCTCAGGTACCTTGATCCGCTCTGCGCGGACACGGACGGACGTAAGAACGTAATAACGTAAGGTGCTTGGTGGGATCAGCAGCGATTAACGGCTCACAGGCCGCGGGCGCACCGGCCACCCGAGAGCCGGTGGCCGATGTGTGCGCGGAGCATCCTCCGGTGTGTGTGTGTGTGTGTGTGTGTGTGCGTGCGTGCGTGCGTGTGCGTGTGTGTGTTATATAACGTACCGGAGGACACCGGGTCCATCGGTTCTCTGCGCGCGGACGTTTGACTGCACGAGCCGGTGACGCGCGCTGCAGCAATACACCGACGGAACCACACGAACATTCGGAACCAATCAGGGGGTTGTTTTTCTGACACTGGGTGACGTCAGCGAACGCTCAGCAGCTCATCAGTTCACGTCTGACGTCATCACCTGAGACGGCAGCAGATCTGGGTCAAATATTCAGACGTGAACGGAAGAGACGCCGCGTGCCTTACGTCTGTGTTTACCCGCTGCTGTTTGTTTATGTTTGTACGTGTTGACCTTTGGGGGGGTGGGGGCGGGGGGGGGGGTGGCCATTCACTCATTCATTTCCAGAACATCTTCACATCTTTTGTTCATTCATTCAACCATCCTTTTCTTCCCAGTGACAGTTTATCCTGTTGTTATTGTGAACACACCATGGGCATAAGGTCAGTGGACAGAACATCAGGAGAGCTGCCCTCCGTCCCCACCCCCCCACCCCCCTGAGCAGCAGTGACAGTAACAGCAGCAGTAAAAAAAAAAAATAGGACCGTTTCAGCATCAGAGCAAGAACGGCCATGGAGATAATGACGTAGCACGAGTCACGAGACTCTTATGTGTGTAAACACCAAACACCAGTGATTGACTTGACTGGCCGCAATCACCAGCGGACGAGTCCGGTTTAAATTGGCCTGAACAGCAGTAACAGTAACAGCTAGGCTGACCAGATCCCTGTTCACCAGATGTTGGACAATGTTTGTGTGGGACAATGTGGGACACCGCATCGAGGCTGTCTTCAGTAAACAAAATCCCAAAACATTTCCATTCTGCCCCCTGGCTCATGACATTACTGTGCTTTGCCACCTGGTTGATTCAATAGCACAGAACAAAAATTAGAAAATCTATTTTATTTAAATGCAACTTTCCCAAGTTGTGTCATGTAAGAGCTGCATTTCCTTGTCTTAGATGTGCGGGTCACGCTTTCAACCCTTCCCTCCATGTCTCCTGCATGCTGATGCCGTAAACATTAGTTATTGGGGGGCGTGGGTGTGCCCTTGACCTGCATGAGCGTTTGATTGACATGATCATCACACGGCCCGCCAGCCCCCTGATGATGGCGCTCACGCTGCTTTCTCAACACACAGCCAATTGATAAACGCATGCGGGATATAATCTCAATTTGTGGGACATGTGAAAAGTAATGGAAACACAGTAAAACAGTAACATGCAGTCAGGAAATCTTGGAAAGAATAAGTGACATCTAACTACAATCTACAGCAGGGGTGGGCAAACTTTTTGGCTTGGGGGGCTACATTGACTTTTAAAATTTAACAGACGCGCCAGGTCAGCACAAGATACAAGACATATAAAAATTGCCTTTGTTAACAGTACATATCAAACCTAAGCAGAAAAAAGCATTTCAGTATTAGCCTACGTATTAGCCTAATGAGAACAGTGTTGTCAATCACCTGTTTCAGCTAGTGCATCGAAGTCTGGTGGTAATTCTGTTGTGGTAATTCTCAGAAGATCTGAGATGTTCACTGATCTGGGATCTGTGGGGTCTTTGTTGGTGTTCATCACACTAAAAGTCTGTTCACACACATATGTAGAGCCAAACAACACCAGCATCCTCTGCGCTGCACTTTATGAAGCATAAAACTCATCCAGTTTCAGGAAGTTGAACTTGACCTTTAACACCATGTCACCTTGCATCAGTTCCAACTGCAACTCCTGTGGCTCCGCTGGGTCGTGTGAGAGGGGAAATGACGCCAGCAGAAGTGTCCTGTCAGTTTTTCCAAAATCACAAAACCGACTGCAGAATTCCACATGATTTCCTGTATTTTTTCACATGGTGCGGGGCCTCTTTTAACGTATCCAGTGTGGAGAAATGCGCAAATGACTTGTGTGACGTTTGCTTCGAAACTAAAACCAGCTTGTTTTTTCCCTTGTGGCTTCACATTCAGCTCGTTCATGTTTGTCAGTTTGTCCACAGTAAAAGATAAACCACAAAGACAATCTGTGTCGTTTAGCTCAGGAAAACCGTCAGTATTCTCAAGTAGCTCCAAAAATGACATAATATCCTGTTTGAGCTCCCACACACGCTGTCATACTTTTCCCAAACTTAACCAGTGGACATTAGAATGGCAAAGTAAGTCTGTGTGATCAGCATCAGTTTCTTCAAGAAAATGAATAAACTGACGATGGTGAAGTCCCCTTGCTCAAATAAAGTTAACAAGTTTCACAACGGGCTTCACGGATTTACACAGTGCGTCTTGGTGAATTATGCAGTGTAGGAAAATTACCTCCTGCTCTGGTCGTCGTCTGGCTCTTTCACCCTTCACCCGTTCTTGTGTTGAACGGTTGCTAGCGTAATTAGAATGCTTGGAGGAAAAGTGACGGCTGATGTTGTATTCTTTTAAAACCGCAACGGTTTCTTGGCAAATAAGACACACAGCAAGTATTCAGGCGTTAACACCCGACACTCACTGTTGACTTTTCTTTTGTTTGACATTACTGTAGATGGGTTCTGATCTGACCAGTAGAAGAGCGATAACTGGAAATGCGCCACCTGGTGTTGAAATGCCTGTCATTACAAGTCAATGAAATGAATGCAATCATTCACATCAAACCTCAATTCTGTACCAATCTTCAGCGGGTCGGATGTGGCCGGCAGGCCGTAGTTTGCCCACCCCTGATCTACAGTCAGCAAATCAAGTGAACCATCCATTGGTTTTTACTTTACAGAACTCAAAAAATGTAAACTGGTCTTTCAATCAAAGAAGGAGGTCATTAAAGGAGGACCAAAAATCTCCATTGAGACGGAAATACTTTTAAAACGGTGGGGCGACAAGGAAAATCTCTGCAAACAAGTTAATGATGCTTTTGTTCTGAAGGAGTGGCACATATATGTCATTTGTAAGTGAAGTGTGCTTCAGTTTGTATATGTAAAGAATGCTGATGTGGGACTTTAACCATAACCCGCCAACTGTTGACGATCAAATGGGTAATAAGCTACAACCATACGTTTGTCAATGTGATTGGGACGACGTCTGTGAAACACCAGTCATGAACCTCATCGCACGTCACACTGTAACAGTAGCAGCAGCAATGAAAGTAACAGAAACTGCAGCAACAGCAGCAAGAGTAACAGCAGCATCAGCAGCAGTAACAGAAACTGCAGCTGTAACAGTAACAACACTTCCCTCTGCCTCATGTCATCCCGTTACTGCGTCACTGATTCTGTTGCGTAAAGGCTCAGGAGTGGAGGTCATGTGACCGTATTCCATCCTCAGGTCGCCGGGGAAGATGCTGCAGTGAGGATGCTCAGCGTGCTGATCATCACCATGACGATCATCAGCGGCGGCCATTCCTGCAGCAGCCAGGACAACTGCTCGACCCACAACAGCTCCAAAGATTACTGCTACTCAGCACGGATCCGCAGCACAGTGCTGCAGGGGCTACCTTTCGGCGGCGTGCCGACCGTCCTCGCTCTGGATTTCATGTGCTTCCTGGTGAGTTGGAACAGGAAGTGATGTCACTCGGAGGAAGTGAAACCAGAAGTCAACACAGGATTGATTTCTTCCTCCTCAGGTGCTGCTCTTTGTCTTTTCCATCTTACGGAAAGTGGCGTGGGACTACGGGCGCCTGGCACTGGTCACTGACGCCGACAGGTGAATCCTTCGTCTGTTAGTGACTATTGGTTGATTGGTCATTCACCTGCAGCCAATCAGTTGTGCGTATGTGTGTGTCATGTGCACACGCAATGCTCACTGCAGTGATGATTGAAACAGTGGTGATGCAAATATTGGTTGTGCTAACTTTGCTGATGCTAACAGTGATGATGCAAACGTAGTGATGGTAACATTGGTCGTACTAACAGTGAGAATGCTAACACTCGTCACTTGTCTCCACATCACATTTGAACTCAGTCGCAGACGAGACAGAGATAATTATGAACCAGTCAAAAGGTAACAGGTTGTGTGTGTGTGTGTGTGTGTGTGTGTGTGTTTGTGTCCCATTGTTGTGAGGACCACCATAGGTGCTGTATTCAGTGAGCATTCAGACCCCTCCAGCGACTCTTTTCAGTAAAGTGACTTGGAGCAAATCTAGAGACTTTTTCTGGTGTTTTGCAGACTGACTTGTAAAACATACAGTTTATTCACTCCGTTCTTGCCTCCTCACTTCCACGTTCTGTTCTACAGTGTCAATAAAATTGTATCCAAATTGACAAGTATGCAAATTATGTGGTTAGGGTTAGTGTGAATTAACGACTTCTTTTTGCAATAGCTACTTTCCTTACTGAGGCAACTGTTGTCGACGCTGGATGTTTGGCTACAGTCAGTTGATCAAACGTTCAATGAACGTCCTCACAACGAGAGACAGACACGTTTATGTGTGGATGTGAACTGAGTGATGTGCTAGCTTGCTGGCATAGTAGCTAGTTAGCAAATCTGTACCGAGAAATTTAGGTTGTGAACATGAGCAGACACTGTGACATTTTTAAGCGGGTTTAGTGCTGATGATAAAAGACAGCAGTGTCTAAATGATAACAGTTAGTTGACTTGTCTGTTTCCTCAGTGTGGCATCAGCAATGCATTCCGAGACGCCAGACCGCTATGAACGCCTCACCTCTGTCTCCAGCTCGGTTGACTTCGAGCAGCGAGACAATGTAAGAATTCAATGCTTCTCCTCAGTATAATGTTCCTCTTCCTCTTGAAAGATAAAGTAGTTTCATCTCAACTGTAACGATTTCCTCTGCTACCTTTGTCTACTAGCTTCTACATGTAGCGTCCTCTGCTAGCTTCCCACAAGCTAAATGTTTTTATTTGTGGACAGTCGGAACATAGCATGTAACTTGTCCTTGTCGCTCTGAGTAAATGAAAAAAAATTATCGTCATCATGTCTGAGCAATGAAAGTGCGACGTCACCATGGCAACAACGTCCTGCAGAGAAAGTGCAGCTCAGCAGGTTTTAATCTGTCGGCTGTTGCTGGCAGTGATAATCCACTTGAACAGCAAGCAGCTCAGCAAAGGTCAGACGGCAACGTGGCACTGGCTCCGCCCACTCAGCCGATCTCACCTGCACATGAGTGCAAAACACCTTTAAGAACAAATGTGGACAGTAAATAACATCAACATCAGTAAATAACAGGAAGGAGGGAACAAGCGCTCCTGTGCATGTGAACTGTGACTTGAACTGGAACAACGTTCATATCGTTTGAATGGAGGAAGCAGAATCATCAATGATCTGTAGTGTCTCATGGATGAATCACTGGTTTCTCGTTCACAGGGCTTCTGCTCGTGGCTGACGGCAATCTTCAGGATAAAGTCAGTATTTCTCACTTATTGTCATTGTTTTACTGGATGAAACAATCAAATATCACGGTTAGCATAGCATGATGCTGATGGTACGGCCGCAGGGATGAAGAGATCCGGGAGAAGTGTGGTGAGGATGCCGTTCACTACTTGTCCTTCCAGCGTCACATCATCGGGCTGCTGGTGGTGGTGGGCGTCCTGTCCGTTGGTATCGTCCTGCCAGTGAACCTCTCTGGAGACCTTCTGGGTAAGAGCTATGCCCCACTCCAAAGACCAACTGCTACATATGATTGGTCCTTTTCAGTCACCGAAGATTCAAACACACCACAACCAAATGTATGTGTGACAGCATGTAGGCCAACAGCTCCAACATCAGCTCCACCTCCACTTTGGATCAGAACTATCAGTTACAGACACATTTAGATTGGTGGATCAAGGTGGGCATGTTGTCCCCTCGACGATTCTGTTTTCATATTGAACAGTTCTGTTCAGTTGCTTTCTGAAAGAATGAGTTGTGTTCACACTCGTCTGTCAGGAAATATAAAAACAACCGTCAGGGAAGAACTGGTTCTAAAAGGGTGGTTATGCTTAAGCCGGCTTAGCTGTGCTATTGTGTTACTAGCGAGTGTTGCTCGCTACTAGCTAGCTGGTAAAGTTTTATAAAAACATGTCTTCTTCGGCCGATGAATTTAAGCTAAACTAATCTCTCTTCCACTTAAGAAACATATGACAGCATCTGACATTTTCAGATTTCGGACATTACAAACATGTTGAATGAAACCAGACTTTCCATGTCTTCGCCCTGTGTCTGATTGATTTTAGTCAGAATTATTAGTAAAGATGCTTTCCTGAACCTCGGTGCGCTGGGACCACCGTCCAAAGAAGGTAACTGATGCTGTCGGTGTCTGATGGTAGATTCTGTTTCTGAACTGAATAAAGCTCAGGTAGTTGGGTTCTGTGCTCGTTGCCCTGGTGTCACATGACTGCAAGCGTAGACTGATGCGTGTTTAGCTAGCAGGATGCTACAGGTGCTGTTTTAACAGGGCTGGTCATGTGACCTGTTTTCCACCCCTGAGGACTGAATAGGTTAGTGCTGATACATGCTAAGCTAAGGAGTCATAAGGTGCATAATGAGCCATAGCACTACATCACATAACAATGTATGAACCTTCAGTTAGCAAAAGTAGCATTGCAGTTTGCATTATGTGGAAACAGCTCGCTGACCTGTAAGCTGCAGAGTGAAACAACATGTTTTATCGTAGTTATGTTTCTGAACTAATCCTCTGAGCTAGTTATCAAATCACCTTATTCCTCAAAACGTGGGGTTTCTCGTGTGACAAAGGAATCGATACACGTAGCATCCTGCTAAAGCCCATCCGGCTAGTCTCCATGATTCTTCCTGTTTGTATGTTTTAGAAAACACTCTCCTGTTTAACCTGATAGCGTGTTTTAGAAGTTGGGTTTTAACTGTGAACGTGTTCCTCACCTCAAGTTCACACCAGCAAAATGAAGCTGAAGTTGTGTCTCTGCTAAGTGATTTGTGTTCTGGAGGTTGTTTGATGACGATTCTCAATCATGTTTGTTCCAGAAAACAACGCATACAGCTTTGGACGCACAACCATAGCCAACCTGGAGTCTGGGTGAGTTCATGAATGTCAACTCTGGCTTCTGGGGCCACCCAGGACACTTTCGGGCAGTTATGTTTTCACGTTTATAAATCTCAAAACAGCACTGATAGCTTAGCATCAAGGTTGCAGTTTGCTCCACCCTGAAAAACCCCAGTGACCTCGTCCTTCAGTATTTGAGTAGAAAGTCCAATAAGAGTGACAATTTTCAAATTCAAAGATGACCCTGTTCTTTATCCTTCAGGACCAATCTGTTGTGGCTGCACACGTCGTTCGCCTTCATGTACCTGCTGCTGACTGTCTACAGCATGAGGAGACACACATCCAAGATGCACTACAAGGAGGACGACCTGGTAGGAGACACCCGAGACGCGTTAGCAACCAGCCAGCATTCCCAGTTGCTGGTTCGCACTAAACTCTTTTAGCAGTTAGCTGTAGGTTAGCAGTGTTAGCAGTTTGCAGAGTTAGCAATTAGCTAAGGAAACTGTGATCTTTTTGTAGCATGTGTTTCTCTTTGAATGATGTTGTTAAAGACACTTCCTGTAAATGATCCTCTGTGTTCTCCAGGTGAAACGCACTTTATTCATTAATGGCATTTCCAAATACGCAGAGGAAACTCAGATCAAGCAACACTTTGAGTAAGTGACACCAGTTTGTCACAAACTATGGATGGTTTGACTATGTGTTTGCCTCCGTGTTCCTCCCCGTAGAACCTGTAGAACTCAATGTTGTAGAACCCCCCCGGAAACCCTCCTTGTAGTACCCCCCTAGGATTTGTAGAATCTATCCCATGTAGAATCTATCCCATGTTATCATCAGACCATCAGCGGCACCTCTTTGTAGAACCTGCTGGACAAATCTGCATCCGATGTCACAGCAGCAGAACTGACAGAGGTTCCTGTTGGTTCTAGGCAGGCGTACGAGACCTGCACGGTTCTTGAGGCTCGGATCTGCTACAATGTGGCGAAGCTAATGTCCTTGAACGCTGAGAGGTGAGTGAGCATGTCGAGCGAAGGCGTAGAGTGAACATGGAGAGAGCGTGCATGCGATGGGACGTGAACGAGCGGAAATGATCAATGCTCCTTCACACTGTCATCAGGAAGAAGACGGAGCGCAGTAAGAAGTTCTTCACCGACCTGATGGCAAAGGAACACGTTCCCACCATGATCAACCCCAAACCCTGTGGTCACTTATGCTGTTGTGCCATCGCCGGCTGCGAGGAGGTGATGCTCATACATATAAATCATGTGACCTGTGCTTGTTGCCGGGGCAACAGAAGTGTCTGTCTCTCGTCTCACTCAGAATTGTTTTGCCTCATTGCATCATTCGACTCACGAGTCTCCAGAGGTCGAACATCAGACAGATTCCTCAGCCTTTGAAATCACACGCTATCATGTTAGCCTGTTAGCAGCACCTGTCTGTTTGCAGGAGGAGGCCGTCAGCTACTACACCAAGAGGGAGGCAAAGCTGAGGGAGGAGTACAGGAAAGAGAAGGAGAAGGTCCACACCAAACCACTGGGAATGGCCTTCGTCACCTTCCAGAATGAGGCTATGACCGCCATGTAAGCTCCGCCCCTGACACCATGCACCTGCACCCTCTGTTACCTTAGCTTGTTGTCACAGATTAATTATAATTGAATGTTCCTGCTCAAGCATCACACCCACACCCACTGAAGCTCCACCTCTCTCATGTTCTTGTCCTGTTGACCCCGCCCCTCATGGACTGTCCCCGCTCCTCCTTTGACTGACCCCACCCCCGTGTCTCTGTTCCAGTATTCTGAAGGACTTTAACGCCTGTCAGGTGCAGGGCTGCCGCTGTCGCCTGGAGCCACGTTCTTCGCAGTTCAGCGACGTTCTTCATGTTCACAACTGGAGTGTCACATATGCGCCCGACCCGCAGAATGTGCGCTGGTGAGTCTGTCAGCCATGTCCGGCATCACAACAGGTTTATGAGGGGGAATGAGGGGTCTTGGTGTTGGTGGGGTTATGGGGAATTGACCAATGTATCAGTCTGACTGTGTCTGCATCGGTAAAAACCTATGGATGCATCAGTTATTACCATGTTTATCCCCTCTTCACCCGTGCTTTTGAGGTGCCTTGAACGCACCATCACCATCAAGGTGTGTTTTTTTGCTTCTATCTGCAAAAAACGGATAGAAGCAAGACAGCAGGTGAAGAGGAGATATTCAACAAACTTACACACAAGTCAAATGTTTGGCAGTACAGTACGTGCGTCACATAATTTCGTGCATCAGTTGGTCCCGTGTGTCTTCCTCTGCAGGGAGCATCTGTCCCTGGGTGGAGTTTCCTGGTGGATTCGCTGCTTCATCATCAACTGCATCCTGTTCCTCCTGCTCTTCTTCCTGACCACGCCCGCCATCATCATCACCACCATGGACAAGTTCAACGTCACCAAGCCTGTGGAGTACCTGAACGTACGTACTTGAGGATGTGTGTGTGTGGTATCACCGAATCACTTGTTCACCCCCCCGACCCTCTGTGTGTGCGTGTGCGTGTGCGTGTGTGTGTGTGCGTGTGCGTGTGTGTGTGTGCAGAACCCCATCGTCACTCAGTTCTTCCCGACGCTTCTCCTCTGGGCGTTTTCTGCTCTGCTGCCAACCATCGTCTACTACTCTGCCTTCTTCGAGGCTCATTGGACCAGGTACGCATTACTACAGTACTACACACTACTACATTACAAGATAATACTACAGTACTACACACTAGTACACTGCTATATAATATTACAGTACAACACAGTGCACTACTGCAGTACTACACGGTACAGTATTTCATACTACTACAGTACTACATAATAATATGGTATTACACACTGCAACAGTACTACAGTACACACTGTACTACAGTGCCACTACTACAGTACACTCAGTACCACAGTACACAGAGTACCACAGTACTTCAGTATAATCAGCACTACAGAACACAGTGTACTACAGTTCATCAGTACTGCATTCAGTACTACAGGACACTGTACCATAGTAAACTTACAGTACTCATGGACCGGGTCACTGTGGGGCATCTGTGCAGGTCGGGCGAGAACCGGACCACGATGCACAAGTGTTACACCTTCCTGATCTTCATGGTTCTGCTGCTGCCGTCTTTGGGACTGAGCAGGTACGAAGGTCAGAATGACTTGAGCCCTGAACTGACCTCTGACCTGTGACCTGTCACATCTCTATTCCAGTCTGGACGTTTTCTTCCGCTGGCTCTTTGATAAGAAGTTCTTGGCTGATGCTGCCATTCGCTTCGAGTGAGTCTGACGTTACTACAGTACTAAACAGTACTACAGTACACCACAGTACTACATAGTACTACACTACTACACAATGAGTGTCTGTGATTCAGTTCATGACAGCAGCATGTGTTTGTACACACAGTACTACAGTACTACTCTGTACCACAGTACTACAGCATTACACAAGACAGAAGTACTACACAGTAACACATAACCACAGTACTACATAGTATTGCAGTACTATATGTACTTGCATCCAAGCGATCACCTCTTCTCCTCCTCCACCTGCTCAGGTGCGTCTTCCTGCCTGACAACGGCGCGTTCTTCGTCAACTACGTCATCGCCTCGGCATTCATCGGGAACGCCATGGACCTTCTGCGGATCCCGGGGCTGCTCATGTACATGATCCGCTTGTGTCTGGCGCGTTCAGCCGCCGACCGCCGGAACGTGAAGCGGGTGAGGACAGGCCACACCTGACACCTGGACGGAGCTCAGGTGTGACGATGATGGTCTTGTTCACGCCGCCATCTTCTCCTTTCAGCATCAAGCCTACGAGTTCCAGTTCGGAGCCGCGTACGCCTGGATCATGAACGTCTTCACCGTGGTGATGGCGTACAGCATCACGTGCCCCATCATCGTCCCCTTCGGTCAGTGCACCCCTGCTCTGTCCACTGGAGTCCAGTAGATTCCAGTCCAGTTGACTCCAGCGTCTAGCGTCCCGTCTCATGTCCTGTGGAAGCCTGCTTTGGTTTCAGTGGTGACCTCCTGTCCTCTGCAGGTCTGATGTACATGCTGCTCAAACACCTGGTGGACAGGTACAACATGTACTACGCCTACCTGCCGTCCAAACTGGACAAGAAGATTCACTCTGGAGCTGTGACTCAGGTGGTGGCTGCTCCCATCATCTGCCTCTTCTGGCTGCTCTTCTTCTCCACCGTACGCACAGGTACGACACCTGAGGTCCGCTCAGGTCCATTAGAACGGAGCGAACATTGTCTGATGTCTGACATGTTCTAGCTGCTGTCGTTAGCCAGCTGCTGCTAGCATCCACCTGCAGCGCGACAAATACAAAGTATCCAGGTGGAACGAAGTTGCTAAGGATTAAAGTCAGCAATGCTCCTCTAACGTGTGACGCTGTGTCAGGTTTCGAGACTCCGACCTCCATGTTCACGCTGGTGGTTCTGGTCGTCACCATCGTGGTCGCTCTGTCCCATGTCTGCTTTGGACACTTCAAGTACCTCAGCGCTCACAACTACAAGGTATGATATGGAATGTTATGGAATGTTTCACGTTCCAGTGTCTCTGTCCTCAACTCAACATATGTTACAGATCGACACCAAGGAGACGGACGTGGACACTGTTGAAAATGGCAGACCAGCTCGCTCCTCGTCATCACCTGCCACCAAGTCCCAGGTGATTCTTTGGGCCATTAGCATATGAACACGCGAGCTGTGTTTATTTTCTTCATTGATATATATATATATATATATATACACACACACACACACAAGTTAATTCTTTAGTGCATCAGCAGCAAGACGCCAGCTGTGGCTAACGTGCTTGTGGTGTTCTGGCGTCCAGCAGCAGCAGCAGCAGCAGCAGCAGATGTACATCGCTCAGGTTCTTCAGGACCAGAACACCGATGAGCCAGGTGGTGGCAGCGGTGAGGACGACCGTGGCTCATCCCAGGACGAGGAGATGCTCAATGGGGGGAACGGTATCAACGAGGCGGATTTCCAGTCAGGGGAGGACAGTCTGATCGCCAACGAGGTCCACCATTAACCTGGGGTGGAGCTAGAGGGAGGGGGTGGGGCCAGGTGACAGTCCAAATGCACACCACACTTTGAAAGTAAAAACACACAGACACACACATACATACACACAGACACACACACACACACACACACACACACACACACACACACACACACACACACACACACACACACA
>JBBMJM010000023.1:167653-178963 GCA_037832705.1 Centriscus cristatus
GTTCTCAAGTTCAAAGTCTGATAACACCGACTGCGGGGACTCTGGCCTGGTCTCGTCGAAAAGGACGTTGAGACACAGGTCAGTACCGTCCCAGTCTGAAATCGCAGACTCAGGTGTGTATGACCTTTCTCTCGCACAGTCCACATCGTAACCAATATGATGGGACGTGAATTGGGGAACTGGTGAGTCAGGAGAAAGAGGCCTGTGGTCAGTCTGACACTGCACCGACACTGGAGACTTTGGACGGACTTCACTGGCCCAGTCGTCAGTGGTAGAGTGAGTGCACTCATCTAAGGACACTGGCGGAAGCCAAACATTTCTAGAGTTCAATGAACCCATCACTAACAAAGTACTGTCATGTTCATGTGAAATGCCACGCACAACATCTGCATATGTAAGAGTTCTTTCACCAGGCAGAGTTTGGGGTGCAGTTTTAGTCATGCTACTTTGTTTAGTTTTACTCTTTAAATACACAGAATTATTGTCATATGATGTAAGAGATTTATCAGACAATTTTAAATCTATCAACCTCTCCTGCAGGACCAAATCAGCAAAATTTGAAGTTAAAGCTTTATCAAATGACTCTTCTGTTTTTAATATTGTGTTTGTAGTATTTTGAAACTGCAGAATGTATTTTGGTCTGTCTACTAAGTTAAATATCTCTTGAGTGACTAATGGTACATGTGAAGATTTGTGAGACATTTCAACAGATGATCCCAGCCATTTGTTGTCTGACTTGCCTATTTCTGGTGTTTGTTCTATCTGATATAAATCACTGCACTCCATATTTTCAGAGTTCTCTTGTTTTTTGTTTCTTAAACCATGAACTGAATGACCAGTTAATGGTAAGCTGTCTACAGGTTTAGGTTTCAAACTTGTAAACCAGTATTCAAGAAATGTTTCGTTTTTTACTTTCTTTTGCTCTGAGAATTCAAATAAGGATGCACTGTCATCTAAGGATTTCTCTGTCTTATTTAAGCACTCTTGATCTTTGTCATTCACACCTGAATGTTCAAAAGGAATTGGAGGTGAAACAGTTATAGGAATCAGAACATCTGCCTTCTTAGATGTTTCATTTAGGCTGCTCTCACTCACTTCCTGACAGGCCACTAAATGATCAGTTGATGTCAGTTTAGGTGAATGTGAATTTCCTCCTGAATACCGCAAGAAGTAATCACAATATTGATTTAAAAGATTGGCACGTGTTGGTTCAGAGAGCAAGAGTTCAAGAAATGAAAAGCTGCACTGAGAACTCTGGGATTCTGGTGAGAATGGTCTGCAATCCAAATCAGACAATTCTCTTTCATCAAATGAAAAGTCTTCAAGCAAAGATTCATTATACTGAATGTTCGGTGTTGTACTTAACAGAACACTCATGTCTCCCAGTCCACCTTCCTTTGAAGGACAGTATTTGGGGCCTTGAGACAGTGGTTCAAACGTATTTGTTGGTTGATAGTATTCAGAACAGAGGGGTTGTGAAATGAAAGCAGGAACAGAGTCTTTAGAACCATGCAGTTGGTTACGTCCACATATATCTGATTGATACATATGTGTTTTACTTTGAGTGATGCTCGTGACTTCTGGCAAACTGCATGCATCAGATCTTTCAGTGAATGCTTGGTTACCATCCAATATACTGACAAAGTCAGTAGGAAAGCCCCATTTTTTGCTCTGAGGAGGGTCAGGTGACATTGCCCTGTAATCATTAACTGACATAACAGATTCAGGGGATGTCCATCTAGATATTGTGTCATTTAATATCAGTTTATGTGCAGGTAAGGGACTCATCTGATGTACAGGTGAAAATGAGCTGCCCTGCTCCTCAGATACTGAAGAATCAGGGCTCATAGGGTAGTAATTTGTATAACTAGTCTCTAATGCTTCATCTTGCTCTGACTGTTGTATATGTATAGGCAAGAATAGCTTGGAAGAGGGTGCCTTGTATATGACCAAGTCACTGGCTGGACTGTCTGAAACAGAGATATTACGGCTGTTGGTTGAGTCACAAGCCATGTGAGCAGGGCCGCATCTTTCCCAATGACAGGGCATAATGGGTTCAACTGCCTGGAAGTCATCGTCACCATCGATAAATGACATGTTTTCCCAATAACTGAAAACGGATTTTGCGTTGGCTTCTTTGTTTGACTTGAAGGGTTCAAAGCACACATCCACACCTGGAACCATCTGGATCTTGTTTTGCTCATACAGTACTTTGAGGAACTGGGCTGTGATCTCATGAATACACCTTTGTGAGTCCTTGTTTTGTTGATCTACATCTGTGTTTTCTTCTGTCACTGCCAGAGTTGCTTGGTGGTCCTCTCGCGACAAAGCTAAAAGGCTCGGTTCAGCAAATCCTCTGCAGATGGTTTGAACTTTGTTTTTACTGCCAAGCTGAGGAATACAGCTGAACTCATCATGAAGCTCTTTGAAGTCAGTCTCAGCATGATCAGACTCTGACAGGCTCATGCTAAAGTCTCTGATAGATAAAGAAGATGGTGACTGAATCTCAGATGACTGCGTATACAGATCTTCACACCCACCAAACTTCAGGTGTTGGCTGCATTGATCACCATGGAGATACTTGAAGAAATGAGGATCAGTACCGAAGGAACCATGCTGGTCTTTCACATTGTACTGTGCATCAGAAATCTCAGTTGCTTGACTCTCCTTTGCTGTTTCTTCTGAAGTGGAAAGCTTACTTACTTGCTCATCTAAGTTGTCATAACTTGCATGTTCTTGCAGGATTACATCCTCCGACGTCCATAGATTAGGATTTAATTCACTGTAACAACAGGAAGAAGATCACAAAGGTCACCGAATATTGTTGTGTAAGGCCAGCAGCAGTCGATGTCAAACAAAAAAAAAAAATTTCTATGTGTATATGATGACAGTATGACTGTATGGCAGACCTGTCAAATGTGCAGTCTGATTTAGAGATAATGTTAAAAGAATACTTTACTGTGGGATCTCAAGCTCCTCCAACAGGTCACCATGCATGCTCTCTGAGTGTATGTGTACAACAGGCTCTGCCCAGGAAGGAATGTCCAGTAGAGAGGCAACGGAGAGGTCCTCCTCAGAAACAGCTGGGGGTGGCCTGCGATCTGTTTCTACCATTCTTACAGCTCTGGGACTGTCAGTATCTTCTTGCACTGACGACAAGGCCACTGAAACTGAGAAATCACGAAAATATGATGATGCCATTACAATCTTGAACCTTTGAAGAATAGTGTTCAAGTATGTTACTACCTTCACTATGATCCAAGGTCTTCTCTATCTCTGCATACGTTCTAGATGTTTGCTCTTGAACTGACTTCTTCATCTGAGTTTCAATAAGATGGACAATATCCATGCGGTTGATCTTCGTCAGTCTCTTAATCAGACAGTCCTCTGCAGAAAGATGCATCAATCACATTCTTTAGCCATGTTGAATATTTTATGAATATTAATTCATTAATGACTATGAACGTCCTTTAATTCTGAAATGCTAGTCGTGTGCAAACGACAGTGATTAAACACAATAGAAGTTCTGTATCAACAGAGACTAGTGCAATGCTTATTGTAATCATAAAGGGGGGGGGGGGGGGGACATGTACCTGTGGCGTGTTTGCCTTCCCGTTCAACCCAACGCTGTAGCAAGGCATGGCTCTGCTCTTGGAGTGAATTGGGATTCTCTTGCCTCACTAAATGTATATCATCCTCACTGAATTCCAGTTCCCTTGCCAACTCTAGGGTGATTGAAAAAAAAAAGTTTACGATAATATACATGATTTCATCGGAGATTGTGTGGTTTCTGTTTTGAGCATCAACACTGTAGTATTGTCCAGCAAGTCTCACACTTTTTCCTACTTAAATAGATCAAAGAAATAATATTACCTTTCCCAGGGATGCAATGAAATGTTCTTAATATGTTAGAAACAATAATACTAATTACAGGATTTGATATCTCACCAGTCCAGCTGAAGCCAAGAAGATCTGCAATGATAGCTAATGTCTCCTCTTTCCTGTCAGCATCATCTTGCCAATCCACTAAAAAATATACCACCAGATCACATTAAATGTTAAACATCATGATCACAGATTTTTTTTTTTTACATTGCCAGGAACAGCCATGTAAATATACTTTGTATTTTTATGGCATCGATATATGTGCTATAAATTGTATAAATATGAATAGTTATTATGAAAATATAAAGGCACGCATTTGTCTCATTTGTCTTATAAGGTTCACAATATTAATACAGCTCAATTAGCATTAGTAATACAATGTCTGCATCTACATTATTTAAGCTAGAACTACTTTAACCAACCTGACCATTCAATCTTGAGATTGTTCTTCAGAGATGGAAAAGTAACTCAACAACATGCAAAACATCACATCATAAACAGACACGCACAACTGGAAAGAAAGAAAAACATGACAAAGACATGACAAAAAACATCACAGAATGACTAATGGTGGTATGATGTTTTTTTAGAAAGAGAGAAAGAGGTCTTGCAAAGAAGAACTAGGCTAAGGAAAAACTCTTTTACGACTGGCCATACCTGGCGTGCATTCTGGAGTTTCGTCATCGATGATTTTCTGCATCTGAGTTTCCACCATGTCATCCCAGATAGGCCTAGATTCAAAGACATCCTCTACTCCGGAGGACGGATGCACATCCATCAAAGGATTGGCATCAGAATCTAAACTGTGTGAAGCTGCAACGTCATATGTGAAAATGACAGAATCCAGACTCCTGTGACTTGCACTGCTTGTATCATCTGTGTCCAAAGTAACAGATGGTTGTTTTGTTGTAGACTCCTGGATTTCTTTTATTTGGCTACAAGAAGGGGATGCGTGAACAAGAGGTTTCGGAGGTTTGGAGTAAGAACTGTCAGAAAAACTTCTGCTGTTTTTCTTAAGGACCACACTTGTGCCACCATCTGCCTCAGATCGAAGTCTGCGATTCAAAGCTGAGACCTTTTCTTTATTTTGGTTCAACTGTTCAAATGGTGGATGTAAATCCTCCTGACCTAGCACATGAGTAGTGGCTTGGGCAGCTGAAATGGACATCTCTATTACTGAGCACTGGTCATTATCTTCCTCTTCCTCTTCCTCATCAGAACAGGAGTCTGAGGAATCATTGTGCTGCTTTGACTGAAGATCAGCAATAGTAGAGTCTAGATAGTTTAATCCAAGGTTTTTAAGGCCCCCAACATCACCTTGAATACTAGTCAGTTGCTCAAGAGCACTGGGCGAACCAGGCTGAACCTCGATGGAGCTGCCAAGATCTGTTTCAGAAAGAGGTGTCTGATGCTCTGAATTGTCGATAGGTTTGGGAACAGTACGTCTTTCACTTTGTCTGTCTCGATGGACTGAATCTGCTGTATAGTCCTCATTCTCTATGGCTGGGGGCTTAGTTTGGTTGTCACCTGCCTCCCCTGGAATTATCTCATCAACTGGATGTTGTGCTAGCTGAAAAAATGCATATCCTCCTCCATCTTCATCATAACTCCGTCTTGTCATATCAATGGCACCCCCCCTGGTCATTTCAAACAGTTTTCCCTCTTCAAACTTGAACTGATCCGGGGTACATTCATCACCTGGTGTCTGAGCCGGTGTTTTATCCTGGCTTTTTCTTCCATATTCAACGTTGACCTGTGGATCAATGTCTTCATTATCTTCCCATCCGGGTATAACATATTCAATTTCTTCAGTTGTTATCACAGCTTGGGATTCACTCAAAGAATGTGAACCACTTGCCAGTGTCTGTTTAACATCTTCGACAACATCTGGATGGCGATCATCCATAACAAAGCTGGAAAAATGTGCGTTAACACAACCATCTTCGACAACTTCGCTTCCTTCTGTGAGCTGCAGAGACTCCCCACTACCCGAATAAGGCCTACATTTGTGACTTGCTGTCAAACACGATGACCTGCCATCCAACTGAGGAGGTATTGGTTCTGACTGCAGGTGAGCCCTTTCCATCTCTGTGACCATTCTTGTACTAATATCTGTTTCCCTGTTCTGTCTTTCAATGATTTCTATATTTTCCATTTCTGTATTTTTCTCTTGTGCATCATGTGACAAAGACTCTGCAGATGGAGGACATGTTAGGTCTTGCTCACCACCTTTGGGGTCAATTTTTGATGGTGCAGTGGCATCTGAGGATATGTCTCTCTTTGTTTTTGTTTCCTGCTCCATTTCTTCAAATGTTTTGATCTTTGCAGCCATTTTAAACATCTCCTCTTCTGGAGTGAGTTGTTTATTGTTGTAATCGTCTTTGCTATCATTTTTGTCTAGTGAATCTGTCCTCGTCAGCGCACACAGATTTTCACTCTCCCCCTCAGTTAATGCCTTGCCTCTTTCCACTTCCGTTTCAGTGATTCCATCATTTGTTTCATCCACATCCATGTCAACATTTTTGCCATGAGCAAAGCATGCTTCAAGTTGGGACACATACTCCTCATATACAGCTGTCTTTGGTGGCATCTCAGCCTCTGTGACATATGAGTAAGTAGGACTTCCCTCCAGAGAGTCTGGACAAGGGGATTTCCCGGTCGGGCTTGGCTCAAGTGAATCAGGGGATTTTTTTGAAGATTCATCCTCCATGAGAGGACTTTCTTCTAGGGAGTCCCTTTGACAAGGCTTTTGTGGTGGGTCATCAAATGACATGTTTAGATTCCCCAGATTAGCTGGCCGCTGGGATGTGGTAGTATATTGCAAAACGTCCTCTTTTGTTTCATTTGATGTTGTAATGTTCATAGTTGTATCACTTAACTCATTAAAATCTGACATTCCATGTGGACAAACCACAGCTTCACCCTCTTCAGATGAGAAACTCCTGTGGCTTTCATTCATTCTTGTCTGCCACTCATTATCCAAAGCACCTTTTTCATTTGTGTCCTCAACGTGTATCTTGTTATCTTCTTCTTGGGGACATGCAGATGCTTGTTTTCTATTGTCTTTTGACAATATGACTTCTTCGTAGCTTTCATGGACTACCTCCTCTTCTGGGTGGCATTGTTCAACTGCTGGCTTTTCTTTCACATATGTCTCTAAAGCACTACTGAGCAGTGACACCATGCCTGATGGATCGCGCACAGTTGTGGGCTGCTCTTGTTGAGTGTTTCTCTTAATGTGAATTTCGTGGAAGGGAATCTCCAATTCAGAACTAGGGGAAAAGGTTGTGTCCTCCGATGCATCAGTGTGCATGTGCCAATTTACCTCACTTGTAATTTCCTCTTTCGAATGTTTCCTTGGCAGTATAAGTTGATGGCAGTATTCATGGACTACCTCTTCTTCTGGGTAGCGCTGTTCCACCGCTGGCTTTTCTTTTAAATATGTCTCTAAGTCACTAGTGAGCAGTGACACCATGCCGGATGGATCGCGCACAGTTTTGGGCTGTTCTTGTTGAGTCTTTCTCTCAATACAAACTTCTTGGAAGGGAATCTCCAATTCAGAACGGGGAGACAATGCTGTGTTCTCAGATGCATCAGTCTGTATGTGCCAACGTGCCTCTCTATTGACGTTATCTTCTGAATGTTCCCTTGGTAACGCAAGTTGATGGCAGCTTTTCATCTCTTCTTTAAAGTGACACTGTTCCACCACTTGCTTTTCCTTTAAATACTGCTCTATGTCATTGGTGAGCAGTGACACCATGCCTTGCATATCGCGTTCAGTTGTGGGTTGTCCTTGTTGAATCTTTCTTTCAATGCAGACTTGTTGAAAGGGAATCTCCAATTCAGACCCAGGGTTGAGTGCTGTTACCTCCAATGCATCACTCGGCATGGCGTAATCTGCCTCTCCAATAATGTTTTCCTCCAAATGTTTTCTCGTTAGTGTAAGTTGATGACAACTCTCATGGACTACGTTCTCTCCTGGATGGGATTGTATTGCCACTTGTTTGTCCTTTAACGTTTGTTCCAAGTCACTACTGAGAAGTGATAACATTCCTGACATATCCTTCTTTGCTGTAGACTGTCCGTCTGGTCTGTCAATGCAAACTTCCTGGAACGGCGTCTCCAATATAAAATGTGATGTAACATGTTGAACCATATCAGTATGCTCCTGTGTCTGTTCACCGATTGTTTGTTCCTCATCAGTATGACCTAGTGTCTGTGGTTTTTCACCTGTTGTCCCACTGCATGAATTTGGAATTTTGGTGAGAGTAACTTCCTCAAATCTCTCCTCTATAACGCTGGCCTCTGGAGACAGATCGACAACTGGCCTTTCAGTGGGATAATGCTCCACATCACTCTTCAACAGTGATATCATGCACCCTGACATCTGCCTTACTTGAGTAGATGACTGGTGTGATGTGAATTCTACATTCATTGGGGATTCTTCGATCAAAGTCATGCTGGACTCTTCAAAATCTCTTGCTGTCTCTTTACCTCCTGTTCTGGCTTCGTTGATATCACCTTCTTGTGGTTTCTCATCTACTGCTACTTCTGTACTTCCATCACTCATTTTTTCTTTAATCGTATCATCTTTTACACCAGTTTGTTCAAAACATTCCTGCAAAATATCCTCAACTGATTGACTAGCCCCTAACTGGTCCTCTGGTAATGAATCCAACTCGTGATTCGTGGCTGACAACACTCCTAGCATATGGTTGTCATCTTTTGATGTTTTGGATTTGCCAACTTCACCCACTGCTTCCTCAGCCTCTGAATTATCCAGCTTTGCAAAATCTGTTTCTTGTGCTGTGCCACTTTCTACTTCAGCTTCATGAGTCCCAAATGGGAATATTTCAGTATCTTTTGTCTTTGCTAAAATAACTTGTTCAAACTTCTCCTGAACAATGCAGTCTTGTGTTGGTTGACTTGCAACAGGCCTAGCTTCAAGATAATGATCCAAGTCGGAGTTCATTAAAGTCAGTAGACCCGACATATCTTTCACTGCTGTGGATACCTGGCTATATCTCGTACTGCTAATGTGGACTTCTTGAAGTTGTGGTTCTTCAATTGTAGCTTCTATTGTGTCATTGTAATCTTGTGTACTACTTATTTGGGAATAATCAGCCATGTTTTCATGCCTGGGGCTTTCTGGATTTTGATCACAATCCATGATTTGGTTCTCCATAAAAGAGACATCTTTTGTAAAATAATCAGTGCTGTAGATTGATGATGAATTGGTAAAAGAATCATCGACCAATGTCACCTCCTCTGGTGCCTCCAGCTGATAGCTCACATCTACTGATCTGGATGTCTGCCTGAACAGCTGGTACTCAGGACTTTCTTCCAGCTCAGCCTTTATATCGGCACTAAAGTCCTCAGAGGGCCTCCGGTCAGGGCTGATCTGTAACTCGTCAGATAATGTCCTACCAGTGCACGTGACTGGTTCATCTAACTGGATCCTCCCTTGGTCCTTCCATGATAACTCCTCTCTCCTCGGGCTAACACTTTCATTGTCACGTTGAATTGTGCAAACAAAGTTTACAGCCTCACCAAAGGAAGCCATGTCCGAAATAATTGGTGATTCCCCACTGGATCTCACTGTTTGAGCCTTTGAATCAGAGTAGCCATCCATTCTAACATCACTCATTGGTACAGATCGTATTTGGCTTTGCTCTTTTGGCTCTTCTGTGCACCTTTGGTCAGTTGATTCAGATGTTTCTTTTGAAATAAGAGCAGGAGCAGGCGATTTGTGTTCAAAAAGCCCAGCTTTACTCTTCGAAGGGTCCTGCCCAGTTTGAAATGCTTTCATCAGCTCCTTAACAGACATTGTTTCCTTTTCCGAAGACCCGAGTCTAACTCTGTGTGGAGGATCATTTCCACTGTTGCACTGTGACATTAACAGTGATTCCTCAGTGGTGTCTGCAATTAAGCTCATTGCTTGAGCCTCTGTAAATGTTTTGTCAGATATCCTGATCTCACTCTCATGAAGAAGAGTTTTGAGATTCAGATCTGTTGCGTGTGATTTTGGTGCCAGTGTAGGACTTTGT
Organism: Centriscus cristatus; assembly: GCA_037832705.1. Taxonomy (NCBI): domain Eukaryota; kingdom Metazoa; phylum Chordata; class Actinopteri; order Syngnathiformes; family Centriscidae; genus Centriscus; species Centriscus cristatus. Next base: position 177,586 of record JBBMJM010000023.1, read on the forward strand.
TCAGTTCTCAGGCTTCCTTCAGAATCTGACGACTTCTCTGTTGAGATACAAGCAGAGGCCACTGCTTTGTGCTCGAAAAGCCCAGATTTATTTTTTGAAGGGTCCTGACCAGTCTGAAAGGCTTTCATCAGCTCCTTGACGGACATTGTCTCCTCTAGTCTTTCTGTCTGAGATCTAGGAGATTTGGGGGACTTAGAAACTTTAGGAAGTTCAGGCATATCCTCAATTTTCTGTGCATCAGTTGATTGTAGAATTTGCACATGATAATTGCTTTTCCCCTTCTCTTCTTCAACTTTGTTCTGCAAAGCTTTAACCTTTTCATTCACAGACCCTATAGGTGTCTCAACCACGAGAGGAGAAGCTGGTGGATCAGTAGTGGCTGTAGGGACAATGGTACTCTCCTTAAGAATGACATCACCATCTAAAGATTCCTCAGAGCTCATCCTTTCCAGCTCTCCCTCTGAGCTGCTACATCCAGAACGTTCTCTGTCTTGAAGTTTCTTCCTAATAGGTTTCTTGATATCTGGTGGACGCGGTTTACCATCATGTTTTATAACACTGGCTCCCTGAAAAATATCTCCAGGGTTCTGTTTCACATGTTCATCCGTGTCCACCCTTAGGCATGAGAGATGTCCTTTTTGCTCCAGGGTAGGCTTATTCGAAATGTTGCTCTCGGTGCTGATTTCTTGTAGGATCCATGCTTCTCCAGGTACATTTCTCATTTGGACAGACTCAAAGACTAAAACGTGTTCCTCCTTTCTAGCCCTGTCCTCCTCTGTTATGTTTTTTGTCCAATCAGTTTGAATATCTCTGACCCTTTCAAATTTGTCTTTAACCTCTTCCATGTTGTAACGCAAAACTCTAGCTCCTGTACTCTCTTCATAAATGATGTGATCCACTTCTTCTGAAGTCAAAACAGAAGACATCTTGATGTCTGACATGTCTGAGAGAAGATCCGGACTTGCAAGGGTTGCTGGGTCAAGAGGTTGGTTAGTTTTCAGCGAGAACGTCTCCACTGACTCTGATTCGTCATCTTGAATTAAAAGTTTTCACAACCAAAAAGGGTAAAGAACATAAGGGATAAATGAAGTGGGGAAGAGAGACATCAGAGAACTGTGATCAAGACAATGCCATTAAATCCCATCTTCATTTTAGTGTGTAAGGATAAGACTGACAAGGCAGAAGAAAATGGATCTTGAAATATGAGAAGACCAAAAAATAGAGGAGTTTATAGGGGTGAAGAGCAGGGATAGCATAAGCAAAGCCGAGAGGAGAAGCAACTCAGAGAATAAAATATAATATAAGAACGTAGAGAATAAGAATCTAGTTCAGTATGTTCAGAAATGACAGATATGACAAATGGAACACAAAGAACCTA
>JBBMJM010000023.1:264576-275559 GCA_037832705.1 Centriscus cristatus
AAACGTCCAGATGGCGAAGACGCTTTCTGACATCAGTGTGCTGACACACACACACACACACACACACACACACACACTTCATGTTTTTTCCACCCTTGTTTTCTCTTTTTTCTCTCATCAACGATAAAAAGCCCCAAACAACCACTTTTTCGATAAAGTTTTTCTGGGCGCTTTTTTGCCTTCCGACACCATCTTTAACGAGCCTCTCGTTGACTTTTTTGACCGTTTTTCTATTTTCAGGGAACGAGAAAAGCACCGGGCCCTTCTGACGGCTTTGCGTATGTCGTTCTCTCTTTTTTTTTTTCTTTTTTTTTTTTTTGGAATAATCTGTTGGCCTTGACAGAGGTCAGTTGATGCCTTTACCTCCTTCAGTGGGTGTGCATTCAGTGACATCACACTCCTGATCCCGCTGGTGGATCCGTAAATGTTTTATCTTTCAACCCTGATTTTCTCCCTGTTATAACTGCATCTCAAGTTTCAGAACATCATTTCTCTGTATTTGTGACTGGACGTGTCGACCTTTTGGCTGCCGGGTTCATTTCTTTCTGTCTGCGTTATTCCTTTTTCTAAACTCTGACACTGTCGCTTCCATTTTTGCTGACAGTAATATAACGTTGCGTCCCCACAAATCCGGCTCCTTTTTTCCCCGCCTGCTGTCCTGAGAGTTGAGTTTTTGCAGAAAATGCCCTCCGATCCATTCGCGTCAATGCAGCTCTTAACATTCTCGGTGAATAAACAACCCGCTGCACCCGACTGTCTGTTGTGTGACTCTCCTTCTCCTCCCTCCTCTGTATCTTCTCTTCTCTTGCTCTCCATCCATCCAGGCGCCCTCCAGATAGAGATGAGTGAAGAGTCCGACCAGGGCAAGTACGAGTGTGTTGCCACCAACAGCGACGGCACGCGGTACTCCACCCCAGCCAACCTCTATGTCAGAGGTAAGAGGGGGACGAGAATCCTGGAGATCAAGTTTCAGCACCGAGGAAACAACTGACACTTTATGTAAATCGGTAGAAAAACTGCTGTGTCACTGTAGGTTGTTTCTTATTGGGTTAAAGGACAGTGATGGTCAAACCTCATGAAGCTCTCAGAGGACCTTTTTTGTATTTTTGTGCTGTATTTTCCAATTTTAAAGTTTTGAACCAAATAGAAACATAAGGACACAAAAGACCTGAGTGACAAAGAGAAAACAGTCTCCTCTGACAGATCCTACTGGAATCGGCTGGACGTCCGAGTTGAGGCGGACTTTACGCCTTTACGTGTTTTTTTTCTGAAGAGGTGACAATTCCATTTTCCGAGAGATGGTTGGAACCCTGATTGGAACGTGTATGTTAATGATTTTGTTTTCAGTCGTTTTACTGCCTCATTTGTTCAACGTGCCCCGTGATAGATGAAGAGCGAGTCATGCTACGAGGAAACAGCGCGTGCAGCTGTGTTCCCTCCCCTGCTGAGATCAAATATCTGCTACGGAGGAAGCGAGCGTGGGCCCGCCCACTCCGTGCAGCCGTGAAGACGATGGCTCTGACACGACTGTTTTACTCCGGCTGTTAATCTGTCTGCCCCCCCTTCTTAGCCTTTAGACCTCCAAGGAAAAAAAAACAAATCATGGTCTGCTTCCGACTTGTGTTCCTCCCCAAACATGACATCTCAGCTCCTCAGGCTGCACACACACACACACACACGCACACACACACACACACACACCCGCTCCGGGGGACACAAACAAGATGCACCAATGTAGACCCACATCCATGTCCTACAGTAAATGTACATCCATGCCAACAGGCTGGTGGGGGGCGTGTCCGGTAAACCTGCTGCTGATTGGTTCTCTGGGGACGGGAGCACCCACAGCGTGTGTTCTTCTCGTCCCCCCCCTCCCCCCCGTGTGTTGCCACCTCGCTGTGCTCCTTAGTCTAACTTGTTTTCTCTCCCTGTCTCTTCTCTGATGTTCGCCATTTTCCTCTTTCTCTTCCTCATCCTGCCCCCTCCATGCTCTGCCCCCCCTCCCCCCCGCAGAGCTGCGAGAAGGTTGGTACGGCTTTGAGCCTCCTTTCGTTTCCCCGTCAACGTGCCGTTTGTGTTGGTGTCTGCTGACGTGCTGTGCTGATGGTGGTCTCCTCTGAGATGCTCTACACTGTACTTCTGTATTTCTTGCCCCCCCCCTCCCCCGAGAGCATGTGTTTGCCGTGTGTTACCTTTTATTGTGAGTGTGTTTTGTGTTCATCAAATATTGAAGGGTGTACACCCATAAACACCATGAATAACTTGTGACTCTAATCGCTCCCGTTTCCGTCGCCATCTAGTGCGTCGTGTCCCCCCTCGCTTCTCCATCCCCCCGACGGACAGTGAGATCATGCCAGGGGGCAACGTCAACATCACCTGCGTGGCGGTGGGTTCCCCGATGCCGTACGTGAAGTGGATGCTGGGAGCCGAAGACCTGACGCCTGAAGACGACATGCCCATCGGCCGCAACGTCCTCGAACTGACCGACGTGCGCCAGTCCAACAATTACACCTGCGTTGCCATGTCAACGCTCGGCGTGATTGAGGCGATGGCACAAATAATTGTGAAAGGTTAGTCATCAGCATGTGTGTGTGTGTGTGTGTGTGTGTGTGTGTCTGCAGAGAGTCACTCTAAAGATACAACAAATACAAAAGTTGAAAAAAAATAAATGTACGCCTCACATTATGAGTTCAAATAATGAATAAATCCCACACAAATGTTCCAATAACTGTGAACAGAGAAACACGTAGCGCCCTTAAGTCATATCGCTGATAAAACCTCAATAGAATGTTTATCACTCCTTGGGTGATGAATTTTTTAAATTTATTTTTGTTTCACACGTTTACAGACACAGAGAAACTTCCCTCTGATGTAGATACATGTAAAATAAAGAAATCATGTAACATATAATGTGTGTCTGTGTGTATGATAAGTGAATAAAATAATATTTAAGATCATTTAGAGCAGTGAATGAATGTCCATTTAAATAAATAAGTACAAAAAGCAGAGATGAGTGAACTCAGTAAGAACACTTCTGCCGTCTGTCAGCTCTGCCAAAGGCTCCTGGTACCCCGGTGGTGACGGAAAGAACTGCGACGAGCATCACTCTCACCTGGGATTCTGGAAACCCGGAGCCAGTCTCCTACTACATCATCCAGGTGTGTGACAGACGGTGATCCAAGCTACATTTGGATTGTTGTGAGCAGGTCCTAAAACATCTCTCTCTCTCTCGCTCTCTCTGCTCGTAGCACCGCGCCAAAGGCTCCGACGACCCCTACAAAGAGATCGATGGCATCGCCACGACACGCTACAGCGTCGGCGGCCTCAGTCCCTACTCTCATTATGACTTCCGAGTAGCAGCCGTGAACACCATCGGCCAGGGACCCTCCAGCGACGTGGTGGAGGCTCGTACAGCTGAGCAGGCTCCTTCCTCGCCCCCCCGACAGGTGAGGCTCCTGCAGTTCACAGCAATAAGGTACCTTTGTCAGAGGAGTTGAACACTCTATTCTTTTACACACAATATACTTGTTATATTTTGCCATTATTATTTTATTTTATTTTATTATAAATATGTATTTATTAATTTTTATGATAATATTATTATTATATTATAATTTTTAAAAATGTTTCAGTGCTGCTGCTGCTACGTGCTGCGACTTGAACAAAGTTCCTATCTGCCGTTGTAGACACATTTAGCCCTGGCTGTCATTTTTATGAGGAAACATGGCTCTGTCATCCGTTCTCATCTGTCACTGTTGTCGCTGCCGAATTTCCTCCTGCAGGTCAGAGGTCGGATGCTGAGCACCACGACAGCCATCATCCACTGGGACGAGCCAGAGGAGCCCAACGGCCAGGTCGTTGGCTACCGCGTCTACTACACCGCTGACAGCACACTGCCGGTCAACCAGGTGTGAGCCAGGGTGTGATCGTCTCAATAACAGCTGAGCGATGCGTCCGCGTGCACTCATGCGTTGTTTTGTGGCTTCGTGTCGGCCAGTGGGAGAAGCAGATGGTGCGCAGCGCCAACTTCATCACCATCCAGGGTCTGACGCCAAACAAGACCTACTACATCCGAGTGCTGGCCTTCACCTCTGTCGGGGACGGACCTCTGTCCCAGGACCTGCAGATTATAGCGAAGACAGGAGGTAAGAAGGGGCGTGTGCACGACGATTCCAGGATGGTTCCATTTTTTTGTTTTTATCTTGGGAGAAATGAACCTCACAGTGTTCATACACGTGGCCGTACTTGCGTTGGGAGTTCAGAACGCCCAGTGACGTCATTTGATAAAAGGCACATTACGACAACGTTCCCTTCAAGCAGTTCTGTCTGTACAAGTCATTGAAACCGACACAAAAGACCCGAGTGGTACAACAACAGTAGTATCTATTCATGCTGCCGCCATATTGAATTATGAACCCGACGACAGAGAAGGACCTTGAAGAACAGCAGCAGCAACTTTTGTACTGAAAGATTCTTTTCCAGTTAGTGAGTAAACTCTTAAAGTTAATGACTGCATGAATGCTCGTCTCTTTTTAATTTGATGCAGAATCTGAGAGGGATACATGAAGTCCCATTAATCCTCCTCTTCTTCCTAGTTCCATCTCAGCCGTCAGACTTTAAGGGCGAGGCCAAATCGGAGACCAGCATCCTGTTGTCGTGGGTGGCTCCACCTCAGGGTGGCCCCGACAACCAGATCACAGGATATGAACTGGTGTATCGGCGAGCCGACGACACAGAGGAGGTACGTGTCTGGTTGACTCATACGGAGGGGGAGGGAATGAAAAATAAGACTCTTGATGTGGTGTGTCCCTCAGAAGAAAGTGAGCTTCGAGCCTACCACCTCCTACCTGTTGAAGAACCTGAAGCCCTTCTCCGCCTACACCTTCCAGCTAGCGGCGAGGAGCAAACACGGCATCGGCGCGTATACCAACGAGGTGTCCGTCGACACGCCTCAGACGCGTAAGTCCGGCTGCAACGACGGCTTTCGCACAGATGTGTGTCTGTGTGCCAAAGAAAGTGCTGACAATGCAAAAAGGGGGACTGACCCCAAAAAAGCCAATGGTCAGATTTGCGAAATACAAGTTCCTGATACCAGAAACAGTATTTAATATCAGATTTGTTGCTTTTTTTGCATTGTTACCTATGGGCCGTCGTTTCCTCAGACCGACCTCAGATTGGATAATTCAACAAACAGAGCCCCAAATTGCTTGTGCGGTTTCCCCCAAAAAGCGCTTGCATTCGAGCAAAAATGTAGCAGCGGCAATCAATTCACCCCTGATTGGCAGCGTAATAACAGTTCTTTTGTTGGCTATCAATGTGAGGTCTGAAAGCGAGTCAGTAAAAACAAGGTAAGCAGCCAGAGGTCTGTAGTTAGACACGAGACCTCGCTCACGGATCCGGCGCTCAGGCTTTTTAAGGACGCGTCGTGGCCAGGTATGTTTGTGTGTTTTAACTAGTCCACGTGTTTGTGTTGAAGTCATTCACCTGTCGCCATCTGTCAAGACGCCCATCGTTTGTTCATCTTTGCTTTTCTTAGTCACAGGCTCTTTTTTTTTCTGAAGCTCTTGTGTTCGCCAGTGTTTTGTTTTCATTTCTCGTTTCTTTGTCTTTTGTTCTCTGTCTCTCGTCTCATCCATTTCATCCATATTTCCCTCCACGGACACGCCCCCACCCTCCCACCCCCGACACCCACCGGTAACAACTGGCAAACACACAACCAAATGACATCCACCCAAACAATCTAAAAAAAAAATGGGCCGATCAGTTCCTTCAGCACCTCCCCAGGACATCACATGTACCAGCCCCAGTTCTACCAGTCTCCTGGTAAGTTGGGCACCGCCACCTCTGGAGTTTCAGAACGGCATCATAACGGGATACACCATCCAGTACTCCACTACCGAGGGCAACAAAACCTCCAAAAGAGTGGAAGGAATCCCTCCGGAACGTTCTCCCTATCTCTTGGAGAACCTAGAGAAATGGGCAGAGTATGGAGTAACAGTTCGGGCGCAGACACAAGCTGGAGACGGACCGGAGAGTTTACAGCTGCTCATCCGCACCGAGGAAGATGGTATGTTCCTGAACAAACGTCGTGCCTGTCTTAGGATAGTCCGCCCCACTAACAATGGCTGCGTCTACCTCACTAACACACCCCTCGTGAGCTCAGAACACCTTCGGCTGATGATAATGCATTTAAGAGCGACTCCGCCCCTCCCACCGCCACTGAACTCTCCTCCTGGCGTTCCCTCGCCGCTGCTCTCAACAGCAACCTCCCTGTTTTTTTTTCTCCAGCAGCTGTTTTTATCCTCTTTTTCTTCCTCCGCTCTCCCCCCTCATTTGTAAAAAATCCCCTCTTTTGTGGGAAAAGAGATGGTTGGGATTTCCCCCTCCCACTTGTTTCTCCGTTGCAGGACAAACAAAACCTTTCCTGACCTTTTGAACCGTCCATCCGCCTGTCCAACTCTCCGGCTCCCAGAATCCACCACAGCCACTTTGAAATCAGTCACTTTCTGGTGTTGAGAGGACTTTCCTGAAGACCTTTTTATATGAATGCAGAATATCTGATACTCCCAGTGTTTCCACTCAGAAATGTTCTGATTTGAGCGTTCTGGGGGGGGAGTGTATTCTTGGCAGCATGAGAGAGCTTTTTCTTGATAACAGTATTTTCTCTTTGACGGCCTGCCACCGTTTATCTGCCCCTGGCTACAAATCCTTTTCTATCTGCCATTCTTATCTTTCTCTACATTTGCTTCTTATCCTCCACTGATTTTTTTCCACCATGTTTTTCCTCAAGCACCCTCATTTTTGACTTTTTTCTTTCCCAGACATCACTAGACGTTTTTTGGAGGGTTGTATTTTATGCAGTTTTCAGAGGTTTTTTCCCCCCGAACTCTCCCTGAAATAAAACCATATCGAATTTTTGATCTTCTCTGAAGTGAACACCTTTACTTGAGAAGTCCCATCATCTGTGACCCTTGACCTCTAACCCACAATGCATTTGTAGTTCCGAGCGGCCCTCCGCGAGGGGTGGAGGCAGAGACTGTGAATGCCTCGGCCGTTAGGGTGAAATGGCGGGCACCGGCACCCGAGCGTCAGCACGGTCAGATCCGAGGCTACCAAGTCCACTATGTGAGGATGAACTACGGCGAGCCTCAGGGTCAACCCTCCATCAAGGACATCCTCATAGAGGACTCACAGGTAGCAACGAGCAGACTTTATTTGATTTGAAGAGAGAACCACAACATCATTTGTTTTTATTTGTTATCGATACTATAATTATATTATAATAATAGCGTAGTAGACGAACATTGAACATTGGTTTGATTTAGACTTGTCTTCGGTACATTCATTGAGCAAAAAAATGCTTCGTTTGCAGAATTTTTAATGCCTTCCTTAAAAAAAATGCACAGCTCTGTGTAAGATTGTTTGAATACAATATATGATGATTATATATTATATATTCTTATATATTATTACTATTTTTATTGTGTCCCATATAACAGAGGATATATGTTTTACAAATACCCCATGTATCTATAGATATACACATTGGTGTTATGGTGTACAAGACATTCATCATACTTGCAGTGCATATTTCCAATCCATATTTTGCCTCTTTCTCTCTCTGCTCCATCGTTCAGTGGGAATATGGTGATTCAACGGAATATGTGAGTAAACCTTTCTTTCGGGCCTTTTACATGATTATAATAATAGCAATGCAGGGTGAGTAGATGAGTTATATTCAGGAGATTGTGGTCCTAAAAGTGAGGGCTTAAAAACACCCAGCAGGAGGTCCCATTTTCATCTGTGTGTCCAGTGGGTTTTTAACAAATGACCCTGCACATACATGACTGATGAGCCGAGTCACTCGTATTGTCACCAAGCTTTCCTGTGGTTTTAAACGATGCCACATGTGGACCAGCACAACTCAGGCGGACGTTTTCTGTTTCTGTGCTACAAGTGAATCAAACTTGAAAATCAATTTGAGCATGATACCCTTCGAGCAGCTTGCCGACGGGAGCAAAGAGAACTTTTTCTGTCTCAAGAAAACACAGGACCTCCTATCTCCAGTACGGAGCTTTGCAGCTGACTGCGTCGTGTTGTTCCGTAGGAGGTGCTTCTCGGCGACCTGAAGGCAGACATGGCCTACTCTGTGTCAGTGGGGGCGTACACCGCCAAGGGAGACGGTGCTCGCAGCAAACCCGTGAATGTCTGTACTGCTCTGCCACGTGAGTGAAGGGGAAACTAGTCCAGCTTTTCACTTATCTGTCATTTCACACATCCAGACAGTCCAACCAGACATGAATATAATCTTTAGCATCTAGTGGGGATGTACGATCTTTCAGACTGCACCGTCGCTAATGACCATTGAAGTCATTTGACTCACCCCGTCACATCTCACTATGCCACGAAGCATCCGATCGATATGTGCCATATTCATCATATTTTGCATTTTGCTCGAGGTCCTGAATAATGGGTTTCACAATTATCCTTGTATTGTCGTTTGTCTCCATCTAATTTCTCCCATTTTTCCTCCATCCAGTGCCTGAGAAGCCCAAACTGATGGTGAGCGCAACCGATTCAGGCACCGCCGTGCTGCAGTGGTACCCGCCGCCCAACCCGCCCACCCCTCTTCTGGGCTACCGCCTCACCTTCGGCCGCCACGACGTTCTTCCCTTCACCGTGGTCGAGTTCCCTTCCAAGGAGAACCGTTACACCGCCCAGGACATCCACAAGGGAGCCACCTACACATTCAGACTGTCTGCCCGGAACAAAATGGGCTACGGAGAGGAGTCGGTGAAGGAGGTGACCACGCCTGAAGACGCCCCGAGTGGATACCCCGAGAACATTATCTCAGAGGAGGCTTCCGCTGCCTCCCTCCGCCTGGCGTGGAAATCCGTCCCGCTCATCGAGCAAAACGGGAAAATCGTCAAGTACTCGGTGCTGTACAAGGATATAAACAGTCGAGGAAATGCCTCGGAAGTTGTGATACCCAGTCCGGGGTCAAGTGTCTGGTTGGAGGATCTGAGTGCCGATACGGTATATGATGTCAGGGTGTGCGCGTTCACAGCTGTGGGCCCCGGGCCCTACAGCCCCAGTGTCCACGTTAGGACGCAGCGGCTGGACCAAGGTAGGACCCCTCACTCACGGCCTGATAACCCATCCTCATTGGTCAGGAGGCAAACCGCACGTTTAGGCTGTCGTCCAGCACGCGCACACACACACACACACACACACACTCAAACACACGTGCTGACAACATCCTAAGTGTCCTTTTCCGTTGTCTTGTCACTGTAGTCTTAGACCCAACATCCTTTTCTCAAAGCAAGGTAAGAGTCTTGGGTCTTGGGCAAATGTCCAGCTGCTGTGTGTTGGGCAGAGCAGGTAGATAGTTTGACAACAATGAAACACAGGTAAGACCTTGACGAGTGGGGGACGAGGAAGGTCACATGGCACGGTGAAATCCCATTCATGTTGTCTTTGTTCCCCAGTCTTTGCCACCAACTTCAGAGTGAAAGCTGCCATGAAGAACTCTGTGCTTCTGTCCTGGGAGATCCGAGACAAGAACCCCGCTCAGCCCTTCACTGTGAGCAAAGATGGGATCCAACTATCCACAACAACAATCAGTATTCAAAGAGCACCGGGACTCTTTAAATCCCACTCAGTCAATTATTTAGTTTCAGTCACAGAGCTCATTTGATCTTCATACATCCTGATGATAATGATGATAATAGTAATAATAATAATAATAATAATAGAAAATGAAGAAACAGAAAATCTTTTTCATAGAGACACAATAATCATTGAAATTGATAAATTCAGTTTATTGCAGTTGGGTGTGGTGGAATGTCCCATAGTTGTCCCGCCACAGGTCAGTTCTTCTTGTCGGTGTGATTCACCCCCACCCACTCACCCACCCCCCTCCCCCCAGATCCTCTATGGGAATGGCCAGTCGGTGGAAGTGGACGGGAAACAGACTCAGAAGCTCATCACCGGCCTGCAGCCAGACACCCAGTACTCCTTCCTGCTCACGAACCGGGCCAACAGCGCCGGTGGCCTGCAGCACCGTGTCACCGCCACCACCGCTCCGGACATCCTGAAAACAAAGCCCGTCATCGTGGGGAAGACCAACGCTGACGGCATGGTGACCGTGCAGCTTCCGTCGGTGCAGACGTCAGCGACAGTCAGGTAGACAGACGGACTTTATCACCAGACGTGAGTGTCTGGACGGTTTATGAGGAAACGTCACCCCGCTGCTGCTGTTCATTCATTGGCCTGGGGGTGGGGGGAGGGAGGGGGGCTTTCCCTGCCTTTGACTTGGCAGCAAAGCAAATCGGAGAACTCCCACACGAGTCAGAAGGAAAACACAAAGCTCATAATCTCATCTGCTTTTTCGAACCAAGAACAAATATAGATAGCGAGTGGTAGGAGTCGTTGTCACCCCCCCCCCCCACCACCACCACCCCTCCCATAATCATCTGCAAAGCCCATTACGAATCCCGACTGCTGCGACTCCCCTCCGCCACCAAGCCTCTCCTCGTGTTTCCTCCTCGTGTTGGCTCTGTGCACCTCCGACAGTATTATGTTCCGTGAGCGTGTGCACTCACACAAACAGTAAAATACAACCTCAGCAATTAGACTTTGATTAGATCGCTTGGTCCTCGCTCTGTATTTTATGAAATGTCATTTGTTATTCTTATTAGTACCGGTAGTATTCTATTATTCTGTACCTCTCCCTGAGGGAACGTTCCTATTGAGATGTTTGCTCTCACACTCATCCACCCATTACCATTCGCTACGTGTCAGAGCCGCCGCAGCAGTTTGCCGATGAGCTGATTTGTCCCCCGACGCCGCTCGCTGTGTTCCAGGGGTTATTATGTGGTGGTGGTGCCGCTGAAGAAGCAGCGAGGAGGGAAGTTCCTGAATCCGTGGGAGGAGCCCGACCAGATGAACCTGGATGAGGTGAGGAGATGGTCGCTCATGGTG
>JBBMJM010000023.1:275659-286677 GCA_037832705.1 Centriscus cristatus
GAGGGAAGTTCCTGAATCCGTGGGAGGAGCCCGACCAGATGAACCTGGATGAGGTGAGGAGATGGTCGCTCATGGTGGACCCCGACATGATAAAAGGAGACAGTGTTCATGCTATTACTACTAATACTAGTTGTTGTTAATATTGTCATTGTCGTATTGTTATTTGTTTGTTGTGTTATATTCTTAAAAACACATTTTAAACAATCTACTTTGGTCTGAATTCACTCTCATGACTGAAACATCAATGAAACCACCTGTATGGTAACGGGGGAAACGGTTTGTGGAATCATTGGCACAGTTTCCTAGCAACAAGGGGTGGCTCAACTTACCCCCCAGTGTCCAGTCTTGTTAAAGGGCATGTGCCGGTTATCGGCTCCATCGCGCTAATCGCGGTTCAATACCATCGAGAGCAAAATACTGTATGAAAAGGTCAAAAGTGCTTCGTCAGCATTTTCAGGTCACTTAAAGAAAAGTGCTGAGGGCTGTAATTTCGTACCTCCTAATCAATCCAAACTGGACTTTTAACCGCCGTATCCCATCTCAATCCACTTCCTGCCTTTCATCGCAAGACTTCATCGCCTCTTTAAGGCCCTCGTCAGCTGGCTGCAGTCGGCGTGTGCACAGTGACACCCGACTGAGTTTCATTTCCTCCAAGAACAACACTCAGACCACCTAGATACGATACAGCTCAGTGCGATACGGACCGTCCGACATCTGACATGAAAACATGTCACACATGTCATTCAAATGACAGAGAGCAGCAGTTGACCTCCTTGTATGGGGGTCTTGTATGAAGTAGCAGTAGAAGTTCTCCCTGAACACAAAAAGCACCATACGACCATACGACTCTACGGACGTGAATTCAGCCCCTCCCTCCCTCCCTCCCTCCCCGGTTCTTCCCCGTTCTTCCATTCAGCTCCTGAGAGAGATCAACCGGACGAGCGTGAGTCGAGCGCTCCGTATCCGCCGGCAGGTGGGCCAGTCAGACCCCAGGGCCTACGTCACGGCTCACTTCAAGTCCCTCCCCCTGGAGTTCACGCTCGGTGACGGACAAAACTACGGAGACTTCCGCAACCGTCCGCTGCAGAACGGCCAGGAGTACGTGTTCTTCGTGCTCGCGCTGCTCGACCTCTCCGAGAACGTGAGTCCGGGCACACGAACCGTCCGACTGCGTGCGTGTGTGCGTGTGTGTGTGTAAAGTGCCGTGTCGCCCTGCAGACCATGTACTCCACCAGCCCGTACTCTGACCCCGTGACCTCGTCCGACGTGAACCCGGAGCCGATCGTGGACGAGGAGGAGGGCCTCCTGTGGGTGGTGGGGCCCGTGCTGGCCGTCATCTTCATCGTCTGCATCGTCATCGCCATCCTCCTCTTCAAGAGGTGAGCGGGTCTGTAGGAGCACGAGGACAGAAAAACATTTGAAGGAAATTCCACATTCTGCTCGCTCCCCTCCCCACGTCAGAGCCCAAACCCACAGAGCACAGATCTGTCTGCAGGACTGTCCTTGTTACATCGTGTGATGGAACCCAAAGATGTTTGTCTTCTGCTCAGAACAAAGCTGGAGCTCATTATCTAATGAAGATGAAGCGCTTTGTGGACTGTTTAACCTCCTGAACTCGTCTCATTGTGTGTTTTCTGTAATCTGCTCTGCTGTCGACACACTGGAGAAAGGTTAGCGAAGGAAACGGGTGGCTGATGGTTGAGATAACATTATCTTCCAGTAGCATGATTCATGATATGCATCTGGTCTCCTGGCTAAACGCACGCCGCTGCCACTGCGCTGATTATCTCCGCTGCTTCCAATCCAAAGCTCGTTAGCTCGGTGAAGATCTCCAGCGTGGAAAGTCCGGTTTGCAGCGGAGTTGCGCCTTTGCAGCATGTTTCTGGAGTCCAAGTCCCAGTGAGATTTGCCGAGTGATCGATTTCATGTGCAGTGTTTTTCTGCACCGGCTAATCTGATGGTTTCCAGTGTCCTTTTTCATTCTAAACAACTCAAAAACCTTCGAACGTACACATTTCTACGTAATATGATCCGGATAATAATAGATAAGATGATAATATGAATAACTTACTTTTAAAAATAATAATAATAATAATAATAAATAATAACAAACAGATGTTAGATTAAGTTAAATGTGTGTTCTTGTGTTTTTTTATATGTGAATTCTTTTGGAAAATGTAGCCAAACCAGCGTAAAAGACATGTAATTAATCTTGATTTTTATCTAAAAAGACTTTAATTCTGAAAACAAATATTTCTAAAAGTATTTTAAAAACACGGTCACAATTTGCACTAAAATGTTGTTTTGTCCAGTTTAACTTTGTCCATCTCTCGTCTTCTTCTCTTCCGCCTCCTCTCCCCGTGTGCGTGCAGCAAACCCGACAGGTAACCCACCGCCTTCCCGAGTGTTTGACCAGAAGTACAAATCACAGCTTACTTTATTTACGTGTTGAAACTGAGATTCGTTCCGCCGGTTTCCTAGGAAACGGGCCGAGGCCGAGGGCAGGAAGGCCAGTTTCCCCTGCAGCAAAGCCATGTCGTCTCACCATCCCACCGACCCCGTGGAGCTCCGCAGAATCAACTTCCAGACTCCAGGTACGTCCGAGCCGTCGGCACACGAGAGTTTTCCTGAGCGTCGGTGAGATTAACGCCGCTGTCGTTTCCTTTGCAGCCTACCGCATTTCAGTGTACCGTGGTTATCGGCGTTTGTCAAGTATCGTTTTCCTTCTCACCGTCTCTTTCTTCCTCCTACATTCTCGTGCGAACTAACTCCCATCCCACGTAGGACGAAGCTGCTTGAATTGACCACATTTCATCCCAATGATGCTGGAATATTTCAAGGGACCCTTTTTTTGTGTTTTCTCTCTCTCATGCTAAATTTTTAACTGCCTGTGTCACCGTCTTCATTTCCACCGGCCGTGTGCGTCCTCTCCGAGGACGGGTTTTCTTGCGCCTCAGTAACTTTCAGAACACGCACATTGTTCTTTCTGTCTGCCTGGAGAGAAAACGGTCACGTAACACACGCGTAACACAAAAAATAAAATCATTTAAAACCAAAAAAAACCCCCACAGTTCCATTTGCTTCCTCCGCTGACCATGGACAGTCCACTAAACAACCCCTCCTCTGAGAAATCCTCTCGACGTTAACGTTTTCTTTTCAAAGAGTGTCACTGAACATGGGCCAAAGTGATTTCTTTTCCTATTTCTGCGCTCGGCAGGCATGGCGAGTCACCCGCCCATCCCCATCTCCGAGCTGGCAGATAACATTGAGCGCCTGAAGGCAAACGACAATCTCAAGTTCTCTCAAGAGTACGAGGTAGGAATGCTGATTATCTTCAACTTGACGAGTGAATCTGCTTTGGATGGGTGTTTATCTCCGACGACCACGGAGGCGAAGCCGCGTTTTAATTTGACTTCGTAGAAACGATACCAGATAAAGTCCCGTCTCCGCTCACGTACAAATAAGAAGAAAATTGAAATAGCGAGCTCAAAGAGCTTTTGGGGCAGATTGCTGTCGACGATCCCTCTGGTGGAGAAAGAAGAAACAGACATGAACACGGAGCAAACGTTCCCAGCGTCTCCCGATTAGTTTCTTTCAGCTCGAGCCCCAAAAAAAGTCTTGTGTGTGAACTTTGTGTGCTACGTTTTTCCCGACATGCTCGCTGGCGGCATCGAGAACGGATTTACCACACACACAGAAGAAGAAAAAAAAAAGAAAGGGTTTCGACCTCCGGGTGAAGGAGACATAAGGCTGTAATTGACGAGCACAAGAGGAAGAGAAATTGTGTGTGACGGATGCGAATACAGCGGAAGACAAGGACACGTTAAGCAAAGAGTAGAAAAACAGAGCGGGGATGTTGAAGGGCGGACAGCGCTG
Organism: Centriscus cristatus; assembly: GCA_037832705.1. Taxonomy (NCBI): domain Eukaryota; kingdom Metazoa; phylum Chordata; class Actinopteri; order Syngnathiformes; family Centriscidae; genus Centriscus; species Centriscus cristatus. The sequence continues at coordinate 279,536 of JBBMJM010000023.1, forward strand.
GTGGAAGACACACGGAGGGAGAAGCCGTGCGGTTTGAGCTGGAATCACTGAGTCGAGCCTTCGCATTCTCTCTGCATGACTGTGCGCTTTGTTCGCCGCTGAACCCCGAACGAGGGAACCAGAGAGATGGATGGAGGAGGGATTTGAGAGAGGCCAGAAATGATTGCGGTGTAATAATCAGACACACATGACGATGGGGCCGTTCCGTGCGCAGACGCAGTCCCAAACACACACACACACACACACACACATTCAGCTGAGCCCCCCTCTCCAACCAAACCATAATTATGTGTCGTAAAAATATTCAGAATGGCGAAATTGCTCCGGCCCTCTCTATTGACAGCTCCGTAATGACCTCATGTCTGCCGCTCCCAGCTCGCAGCCACGGTTTGACTGTAATTACCCTCCTGGAACTCGACGTGTCGGCCTAAAACAGCCGTCCCTTCACCTCCCAGAGGAATTCATTGAGCTTGTATCATCTTTCCCTGCTGGATTTTTCTGTTCAAAGCAGAAAGTCCCGAGGTGATTGTTGCTTTTTTGAAATGGGATACCGGGTTTGCCTGCATTCCTTCTTCCAAGTCCAGTAATACTTTGTTCATTTGTTTGAGTTGGTTTCTTGGTGTCATGGCAATGAACCACGAGAGCGGGCACATGAACCGGGTGTGTGTGTGTGTGTGTGTGTGTGTGACCAACTGAGCCTTGGCCGTCCCACAGGCCGGGACGTCAGCCTGCCAGTCGTGATCGGTGTTTTTCGACCTTTTCGTTGAACATGATCCTCCCCGGTGTGATTGAGAGCTGCTGCCCCATCGACTGTTGGACGCTCTGATGTCCCCTCTTCACACTGTCTTCTGTCTCCTCGCAGTCCATCGACCCGGGTCAGCAGTTCACCTGGGAGAACTCCAACTTGGAGGTCAACAAACCAAAGAACCGCTACGCTAACGTCATTGCCTACGATCACTCCAGAGTTATTCTTTCCAGTATTGAGGGTAAGATTTGCTGCCAGTTGGTGTGTGTCGGTGCTTTCTCTGCTTTAAGACTGGGGCTTTAGTAAAAGGACACTTTTGGGCCACTCCCTGTTCGAGGTTACGCCTGAAATCAGGTTCAGGTGAAGTTCAGTTGAGATGATCCGTTCACAAGCGACTCTTCGAATGGGGAATTGTTTTTCAGCCTTGTTTCCGTCACCAGACAGGACAACCACCGTCCTCTTGGTCAAACAGATACTTATAGCGGGGCCGAGCTCCTGCGACCATGGCTGAGGCCATGATGGGATGTAACGAGTTGGAAGTAATGACGCAGACGTCATGGTGTCTGTTCAGCTCACACCAGTGAATGTGTGACATGAACGTTTCCTTGTGAGTGTGAACGGTTGTTTGTCCTGACCCGACCGTCTCCTGTTGACACGTGGGATCAGTTCCAGAACAACTGAGACCTGTAACCGGAGAGAATGAATGAATGAACGAACGAACGAAAGAACGAACGAACAAATGAATGAATGAATTCTGATAGTGCTGTTAGTGGTTCAGGTTTTTGTCACAGACAAGTGAGAGGATAGAGAGGGAGCAGGAAGAGAACAGAGACGGAGCAGGACCCGATCTGATGGACTGATTTCCTGTGGATGGATTTACCCACTCAATGTGACACCGGAGAGATCTTCAGCGGTTTGAACTGACAGATCACTGGCCAAATGTTAAAGTTAAAAATACCTAAAAACGTTAAAATCTGCGTCCATCTCTTGTCATACAGCGATGAGATTTCCAAGGGAAGTCTGACACGTCTCTGTAGCCACCACTTTTCAAACCAAACCGCTGCCCATGCTTTTTACAGTTACATTTATATTAAAAGGAATATTTCACAGATCCACACTCACTGTCTCTCTGGAGAGTCGTGACTTAGACACTCCGGTGTGTGAAACAAGCTAGCAGCAAACACTTACTCCGTTGTCAGGAAACATCTGCAGCGACTTTGCAGAAACAAACAGGTCAGGTGACCGAAGCGATGTACAAGCAGTGTTGTTCAAAGATCAGATACTCAGGTAACATGGTAAACCTACCGGCAGTGTAATAAGGACGCTCATGCTAACGTTAGCCACAGCGAAGCTGCTGCATGAATTGGGGAATGAAGAAATACTCTTCATAAGAGACTAAATCTAGGTTAACAAGAAGCATTTTAGGAATACAGGAAGGTCAAGTAGGTCTAAATGGAATTACAGTTTTATTTGTTCAGCCCAACATCACAATCACAAATGTCTCTATGGACTTAACAGTCCACCCCATACTCCACCTGCTGACCTTTGACCCTTAGTCAGGGTGAGGAAACACTGTCCAAAAACCCTAGTAACAGGGGGGAAAGTGGTGGAACCCTCAGGGAGAACCGCACAAAGAGGGACCCCTGTCCCTGGGACGGACCAGCAGACAGTGGACGTACTGAGGTTCCCGGTTGTAACATCCAAAGTCAGTCGCAGACTTCTGAATCAAACACATTGACGTCTTGAAACTGGCGATTTTCTTGGTGTGGACATTTTCCAGCGCTCAAAGCTGACGAAAACTCTCAGTTTGTACTTTTTTGTGCACGGTTACAAAGTCGACTTGCACACTTCTGCCAGGAAAGACTGAGAAACTGGCAGCGGCGATGGGGGCAGAGCGAGGCGGTGGGAGGCCATGCCCAAGCAGATGAGCCTTATCTGAGCTGAGCAGCCCCCACCCACCTCCCACCCCCACCCCCACCCCACACACACACACACCAACCCGCACTTCTCTTAAAGCTTAAAACACATATACTCTCCAGCACATCCAAACACACACTCTCCGCTCTGGATTTAAAATACGTGACCGGATATGCACTTTAGTCTCGCCTACACATGCAAGTGTGTATGTGTGTGTGTTTATACACACACACACATACACACTCGCAGCTAAGTGAGTGCAGCCACCGAGTGACTGAAAGTGTGTGTGCTTATCAATACAATGCGTCTGCTTTAGTCCTTTGTAATAAAGTTGGAGCAAACGGAAGCATTTAGCTGCGCAGTGTTTTTGAAGAGTGATGCTGATAAGCACATGTCAGAAGCGCCGCGTGCAGCCTGTTCTCATCCCGTTGAAAATTAGTAGGAGAAAATCCCCTCGCTCCTCTGTCGTTGAAATGTGTGGGTGCAGTGGCTGCTGTTCTTTTTCTTCATCTGTTTTTTTTTTGTTGTTGTGGTTGTTGTAGCTTGTGAAATAAGTCGCGGGAGGGAATCAGCTGCAGGAGTTTTCCTCCCATTGGGATTCTACTGTTTGCTCACTGACATCTGTCGTTTCACTCTAAATCTAAACTGCCATCAGAAGACGCAAAAAGGAATTCTGTGTCCCAATTTGGCAGAATCAGGTCACGGCTAAATGTACGCGTGTGTTATTTGTGTGTACGTCTGTGTGTGTATTTGGATGTTTTGGCGTGTATGTGTGCATGTTTGAGCTATGACTCAGTGGTTTTCAGGATTATGGTATTAGGCCCCAGATGAGCAGGACTGATCCTGAATCAAACACACAAACGGCCTCTCACATCACACACACACACACACACACACACACAATCCCTTCCAGGACAAGCAGTGTCAGCCGAGTCTTACACAGAGACGGCCTCACAGTCATATTGCCATTCAAAGCGACACATCCAGAGTCGACTGAGATTAGAGCCATGATCGTCTTAGCATGTATTATAAAACAAGACGGCTGAACAATCCAACACCAAAGGACTGTACCCTGTGAAAACATTAATCTGCCTGCCACAACCTCCGATGATCCACTCCCTTTCTTACTGGGACGTAAACCTGCTTTCATGGTCATTGACTTGGAATAATCCATATAGATTATTTCAACGAGAACAACAATCAGGTTTGTCTGCAAAGAACTTTTCATCCACAAATGTTTTGTCTGTGATCGGTTCAGCTCGGGGCGAACGTGAACGAATGTGACTGAGGCTGATTCACTCCTCTCCTCCGTCTGTCCTTTGACGTGCAGGTGTCCCAGGAAGCGACTACATCAACGCAAACTACATTGACGGCTACCGCCGTCAGAATGCCTACATAGCCACTCAGGGCTCGCTCCCCGAGACCTTCGGAGACTTCTGGAGGATGGTCTGGGAGCAGCACACAGCCAACATTATCATGATGACCAAACTAGAAGAGAAGTCAAGGGTAAGAAAGAAGGGACGGCGTGATGTCGGGACATCTCGGCAGCACATAGACTGACATTGATAGGATAGCGTATGTGCTGGTGAGGGAGGAAAAGGAAGACGAGACACAACAAATCCAGTCATGGTGCGTTGGGGCCGAACCACGTAACGTCCAACTCGTATGCGTCGATTGAGCGGGGTGGTATCGGTCCATCACCAGCCCCCTGCTCTCTGTAGGTTCTGTCACATGCGTCAACAGATTTGATGCGTCTGTTAACCCTTCAACACCGACGGTATCTGAAAACGCTTCCTGAAAGCTGTGACGTTCCTCTACCTCGGAGAAAGTTGAGAATGCCGCTGCCATGTGTCTGTTATTACGGTAATCCCATTCGCTCTACTGCTAGAAGCCAGTGAATCATTACCGTAATGACAGCAGCTTGGCTGTGAGTTATTCCCCAACATTCCCTCCCTCTCCCAGCCCGTTCTTCAAGTCATGCTAGTGTGAATATATCGGCGATACCGTCATTGTTAAAGGGTTATTGGTGCGTTCCAGTTGTATCAGAATTCCAAGGTGATAACCCCCAAAAAAGAACACAATCATGACATCATCATCATGCCGATGGAGTTCAAAGAGCCATGTTTACATCGCAGTGAGAGAACGGCTTGAGGACATGTGATCGCAGCGGTTGTTGATGTTGAATGGAATGAAACAGAATAGAACAGGGTGGTAAGTGACACCGGGGATGTGTGTGTGGGGGCTGACGAGCTAAATTGGCGAACATAATGAATCAGACGTTGTAGCTTTGCTCCGAGGCGTTTCAGTGTCATTAACTGAATATGCGCTTGAGTAAGAATCCATTGTAACGTCATGTAAGAATGAAATGAACTGGAATGGCCGGAGGTCTGAATCCTGATGAAGTGCTAACCGATGATGTCCTGAGCCCTTTCAGACAGACCCCCCTCCTCCCCCTCCTCCCCCTCCTCCTCCTCCTCTGTGCTTCTTCTCCTATTAACCTGTTCAAACTGATTCCTTTTCAACTTGTCTCTGCTGTGTCTGTTTGACCCTCAGATGCCCTCTTATTTCTTCTCAAAGGCAAGACCGCTCTTTCTCTCTCCTTTGCTAATCCCTTTTCAAATGCACCTCACATGGTTTTCCCCCGTTCCCTCACCACCCGTTCCCTCCCTCCCTTCCCACCTCCCCAACACAATTTTTTTTTATCGTTTCAACCCTTTTTTTTTATGTGTAATGGCGAATGCATTGAGCGAGAACTCTGAAACATCTCACCACAACGGCCTCACGTTTCAACTGGAAGTTCAAACTGGTTCATTGGCAGCCGAGCACATTGGCGTCCGCCGTTTGCACGATCACACCTACAACAGCTGTTTGTCTCACGTTCTGTGCAGCGGGGGCGCAGGGTGACATGGTCGAAGCCGCTCGTGTTTTTACAGCGCTACTCTGGCGACGCGGTAACGAGGGCGAGGAGGAAAAGCGGAGCTGGCTCCACAGTACTTAACTGAACGCAGCCGGCCGCAGATGTCTCATAAACATGATGAATCATGTGAGAATGATTTGATCTCATTAAACTCCCCTCAACGTTATGTGTTTTTACGCATTAACACAGACGATGGCAGATGGTCCCGCTGTGGGAATCTCGCCAGCATCCTTCCTTTTTAGCACCAGTCAAAGCAAACGAGAGCAGAGGTCTGCTGGTGGCCCGTATATCAGAGGATAATATGGTCTTCACACGAAGCATACGCCTCCTTGATCCCGCTCCGTCATAGGCGGTGGTTTACACCCCCCCCACACACACACACACACCACCACCACACACACACTCCCGCCGCACATGGATGACCGTTCCTGTCCCAACAGTGTCTCAAGGTCTGGTGGGAAAACAACAGTTGAAAAGCTGTAATTACAGTGTGAACGTCCCGGGCCAAAATCCTAATCCCCAGTCTGGAGCAGTGGAATGCAGAGTGAGCTGAGCTGAGCTCCCTGCTGTCTTTGATGTGAGGACTGGAGGGATCAGCACAGAGCGTTTGGTTTGGCCTGATTCTGCCGAGTCCCCCTCCTCCCGCCCCCTCTGGGATCGCTCCCTCTGCTGTGGTCGCTGAGGCCGAGCCCAAGAACTACAAATATGCCCAGACGATCAGCGGGATTTCAAGGTGCTCTGGATTTGTGAGGGCGACGTACGCGATACTTTAGGTAGCTTTGTGGCGAGTGCACACGAGGATCCACCAACTTAGGCCGGTAATATCATGGTGCAGTAGAAGCGCCGTCCCCCAGAGAGCAGAAGCTCCCGGTCACACACCCACTAAAACCCCCTTTCACATGCTGCCTTGTCTCTGCAGCCACATTTTTTTTGTCTGTGCCACACAAGCACCAACATCGTCTCCTTCTCCAAACTACGCCACGTCTCTCATGACGTCCTCCGTCTTCTGCCTGGCAGGTGAAGTGCGACCAGTATTGGCCAACGCGCGGCACGGAAACCTACGGCCTCATCCAGGTCACTCTGCTGGACACGGTGGAGCTGGCCACCTACTCCGTCAGGACCTTCGCTCTTTACAAGGTACCGACCGCACTGATCTGCTGAAATATTCACGCGTCAACGCGGTCGCACGGGTTTGTGATCCGACCTGACAGAGAAACATGGACTTTTGTCATCTTTTTCTTTTTTTTTCATAAATTCGTGAAATCCACTGAAAGAAGACAGTGACCTCTTATTGTTGTTGTTGTTGTTTGTCTTTTCATGGACGTGTGAGTGTGTTAAAGCATCTCCCACCCGTGTGTCCATCCAGAGCGGTTCCAACGAGAAGCGCGAGGTTCGGCACTTCCAGTTCACGGCCTGGCCGGACCACGGGGTTCCGGAACACCCCACGCCGTTCCTGGCCTTCCTGCGCAGGGTCAAGGCCTGTAACCCCCCCGACGCAGGGCCCATGGTCGTCCACTGCAGGTGTGTGTGTGTGTGTGTGTGTGTGTGTGTGTGTGTGTGTGT
>JBBMJM010000023.1:411244-426792 GCA_037832705.1 Centriscus cristatus
GGAGAGAACCCACACAGGCACACAGAAAGACCCCCAGGCCAGGAATCAACGCTCTGACAGAAACCAATAGTGTTTCCGGTTCAGAGGTCACAAATGTGGAACAAGGTGTAACGAGGTGTCTAATGATTATGATCTCGTTGTGACAAAGTCATGTTTTGATGACTCAGCTGAATGCAGATCGATGACGGTTGTTCAGATCGGGCCTGTGTACACAGTAAACACTCAAACACTCATTAATATGGTGTGGTGATGTTGATTTGTCCCCAGGGGAAGGGCAGAGCCATGAAGCCGCCCTGTGAGGAAGACTTCCAGAGCATCAAACTGATCAGCAACGGGGCGTACGGGTGAGCAGTCGACCACCCTCAGACAAACCTGTCAGACATGTTTCAGGGTTTGATTTCACCCACGGAAACGGTGGCGATTACAAATTGTTCCGTCTCACGTGTTCTCGCCTGCCCTGTCGTCCCCAGCGCCGTCTACCTGGTGCGTCACAGGGAGACACGGCAGCGTTTCGCCATGAAGAAGATCAACAAGCAGAATCTGATCCTGAGGAACCAGATCCAGCAGGCGTTTGTGGAGAGAGACATCCTCACCTTTGCGGAGAACCCGTTCGTCGTCTTCATGTTCTGCTCCTTTGAAACACGCAGACACTTGTGCATGGTCATGGAGTACGTCGAGGGTGAGTGGTGGTCTGGAGCTGTTTGAAGACATGAGAAAAACATCTGACAGGACTGTGACCCAAAGGTTTCAGAGTGATGCTGCGTTCCAGTCGTTACTCTTGATCACACGATTTCCAAAAGACGACCTGGTAGTTGTTAGTACAACAGGTTTTCTATAATCAGTGTTTCTGCATCCGCAGGTGGAGACTGCGCCACTCTGCTGAAGAACATCGGCGCTCTGCCCGTGGAGCTGGCGAGGATGTACTTTGCTGAGACGGTTCTTGCCCTGGAGTACTTGCACAACTACGGGATCGTCCACAGGGACCTGAAACCGGACAAGTGGGTGTTGATCAATATATCAGAGCAACTCTGTACCTCTCAGTCCTGTGGTGCAAATTACAGCCAGCGTCATGGCAACAGCACGGGACGGAAGCCGAGAAGGTTTCCGGTGTGGCAGATTACAACAGCAAGTAATTAGTTCACCGTGTTGATGGAAAGTAGATTGGGATTTTTTTTCATCTTATGATCTTAGAGCCTGATCAGGTGTGGTGTCTCGGTGTGGTAACCAGGTTAAAACTGAACTCATGTTCATGAATGATTAAGACTGCATGGGAAAAAAATCACGTTCCCCTGGGCGTCGTCTTGGAACAGGCCACTTTGAAGCCGGCTAATGAGATTATTCACGATCCGTGGCGTGTTTTACATCCACGGTATGAGCTGCTGCCCTCTGGCAGGAGGCTCCACCAGATAAGAATCCATTAATTCCTGCGTCTGTCAGGCTCCTTGGCAGTCATAATAAATATGTTTGGGACAAACCGACCATTTTGGTCGGTGTTTTGGCTCCATCTGTCATGGTCTTCTAATTATGTGGGTATCATGTTTATTATTCATTTTATTTACGATCCAAAACTGCATTTCTTCAAATGATTTATCATCCTAAAAATCACTTCTGTTTCATACTACTAATGTTTATCTGACAATAATTATACGTCCAGTCTGCTCATCACCTCCATGGGCCACATCAAGCTGACGGACTTCGGCTTGTCCAAGATGGGCCTGATGAGCCTCACCACCAATCTGTACGAGGGACACATTGAGAAGGATGCCCGGGAGTTCCTGGATAAACAGGTACAGCGTCTGCACCAGATCACACTGACCTCTGAAAACAAACCCGTGTTCTGTGTTCCTGCTCTTTCCGCTTCAAATTCAGTATCTTTGCTGCTCCATCTACATGATCTTCTGTTTCCGACTCTGTGTGACGTCCTTTCACTCTGCTGGGGATCTGGGATGAGTCTTGTTTTTACTCCTGCTTCACTCAGGTGTGTGGTACTCCGGAGTACATCGCTCCCGAGGTGATCCTCCGTCAGGGCTACGGGAAGCCGGTGGACTGGTGGGCGATGGGCATCATCCTCTACGAGTTCCTGGTGGGCTGCGTGCCCTTCTTCGGAGACACTCCTGAGGAGCTGTTCGGACAGGTCATCACAGGTGACGACCTGACGCTGGAGCCACAGAAACACACCGGAACAAGACAGTTGTTAAGTTCTGGGCCTGAAGCTGACTCTGCTTCTCTTCTTCCACGCTCTGGTCAGATGATATCGTTTGGCCCGATGGTGATGACACTTTGCCTGCAGATGCACAGGCCCTCATCTCCGCCCTGCTGCAGACCAACCCTCTGGTGCGCTTGGGCACAGGTGAGACAAACACACGATTTGGTTTCAGACATGAGCTCGTCCGTCAGACAGCTTCTGTTCTCTGAATTCATTAAAACGGTTCCACCAACGTTCCCCAGGTCCATCGACAACAAGCTGATAATGAGTTTGAATTGTTGCTACGGTTACAGGCTGGGGAGCAGTGATTCAACTTCAGCCAAACTAAAGTTATAATTCACACTCCTCAACCAAAGTACAACACACCAAAATGATTCTTATTTAGTATTTTAACCTTTTTACTGTTTCTTTTTCAATACTAGGACGGTATTGCTCTCAATTTGTGACATCTGTGTTAGTGTCCTTTGAGGAAACTGTAATAATGAATAAAGAGGAGAAAATCTTGATTAGACACATCGACAGGTTTTTGCAGACTCTGGGCAGAGGATGACCCTCTGTGCTGTTTGTGCCTCGGCCAACAGGTGGCGCCTTTGAGGTGAAGGAGCATCGGTTCTTCACTGAGCTCGACTGGAACAGTCTGCTGAGGCAGAAAGCAGAGTTCATCCCCCACCTGGAGTCCGAGGAGGACACCAGCTACTTCGACAGTACGTGTGGGAGGGGTCATGTGACATCGGGATCAGGCTGTGTCTGGTCAGAAGAGGACATTCCACACTGACACTGACACTTCATATCCCTCTTCCTTCCCCTCCAGCCCGCTCGGATCGATACCACCACATCAACACGTACGACGAAGATGACACCAATGATGACGAGCCGGTGGAGATCCGACAGTTCTCCTCCTGTTCCCCTCGATTCAGCAAGGTCGGCCTTTACATGTCTCACTCCTCGTCCTCTTCTTCCTGTCACGTCCCAAAGCTACACTCAATCCCCCCATGGGTGTGAATGTGAGTGTGAATGGTCGTCTGTCTGTCAGCTGGTGACTGGTCCATGTTGAACCCTGACCTTCACCTGTTGACACCTGCGATCAGATCCAGATCACCCGAGACCTGTAACCGGAGCAAGATGAATGAAGATGAATAAGAAGTTGGAAAATTAGTATCCCCCTTGAAAACAAAATGTTCCTTGGGGGCTAATAGTTTTGACCTAAAGTGTTCCATCTTACCCCCTTCTGTCTATTCCAAGCCCCTCAGGTGCTTCTAATGTGAGAGCGTCGCTGTTCTCTCATCGCTCCACCTGTCCGCCGGCGGGCGTTTAATAACCCCGGCCATTTCTCTCTGTCCTCTTTCACGCCGCCTCTGATTTGTGTCTCTCTCCACCGCTGTATGTTCTTTGTGTCACACTCTCCCGTCTCGCGTGGGATTTACTCACCTCCGGTGTCTTCTCTCTCTCTCTCTCGCTCTCTCTCACTCAATTACTTTCCCTCACCCACTTTTTCTTCTCCGTCGCTCGGGTTGCCAAGTGCTGAAGAAGCTGCTCAATAAATCCGTAGTGCCTCCTCGAGGGCCTGATTTCATGTCTATTTGAGATCACTTGACCATCTATGCGAGGGATGTTGAGTGGGTCGGGCAAACGGATCTCTGCTGAAAACACCCCGAGTTCAACACACTGTTCGTTTTCATTTATTAACAAAGAACTGGTTAAAAACTGGTCGGAACTGGTCAAAGTCTTTTACATTCATTTCATTACACACCAGTACAGTGATGTTGTGTGTGTCTTTTTATCAACACACAGAATCTGTAGAAAGATTTGGAAAAATAAAATGAAATACAAATAAAATAATGGAACATGTAAATACAATAAGTTGTAATAATAAAAATTGTACAATAAATTGTAATAATAATATTTCAGGGAAATATGTGATTCCCACATCGACAACCAAAAGGTCTGCAGCTACATCTGTACTCGTACAAATGTCTTTAGCTTGTCGCCAAAAATGTTAGCAGACACGAAATGTGTTCTACAACAGCTCTGAAAGCTTTGTTTGATTGTGTCACACCTAAATGAAATGACTATGCACTTTTTGATCAGATTTGTGCACATTTTCTCGAAAAGAAGAACAAAACCTCCTTGACTTCTCCTTGAGTTTTAAAACATGGAACAATAGAATGAAGAACAGTTTCCAACCACATTGTCGACACAGTTTTACCTTTTTGTTACAAATAGTCTCTACAACAGTCTTCATTGTTGCGCTTCAACTGCTTCCTGTTCGTGACACGCCTGAGCTGCACCGATGAAACTTATTGGCAGATCAGAGTCGATGAACAAAGGTGAAAAACGGAGATAATAAAATTGCCAAAGGCTGATGACACCTAATCACATGAACCGGCGTCTCTAAAACGTCTAATCCACTTTGTGTTTTGATGAAATGTTTCATCTGAGAAGTGGCTATAAATATGATTTTGTCTCGGTCCTGCTGTTTTCAGCTGATACCTGTTACCATGGTCACCGTTACAGATTCTCTTCGCTTCCCCAACGTGGCTCTTTAGCTGTCCTCCCCCACACGTCTCAGTGTTCAGGGGAGCAGCTGACGTCGTCCTGTGTTTTATGTCCTACCATGATGCTGCAGATTGTTTCCTTTCCACGCAAAAAAACGACCAATTCAAGTTCCAATGTGCTTGGAAAACAAACCCGGGCAGAGCCCGTAGTGAGGGTCTGTTCAGCTCCCCGAGCTGCCGATAACAGGGTTGATCGATCAGGCCGTGTCTCCTCCAGGTCTACAGCAGCATGGAACATCTTTCTCAGCTGGAGCAGAAAGCGACACCATCTGTGTCCCGGCGGGAGCACAAGGGCCCCCGGGAGGACAAGGTGACCAAGAGAGAAAGCCTCGGAAGCTTCAGCATGAGGGACAAGAGCTGGAGGACGGGATCCCCTGAGATGTGAGTGCTCCAGGACGGACTCCTCCTCTCGGCCTGTCTGTCTTTGACAGGTTCAGACTCACTGGGACTCAGTGTTGTGCCTCTCCCTTGGTTCAGGGTTTTGGTTTTAAGCTCGTCCCGTCACCCATCACTCCGCTCTGTCACTCAGCAGCTCAGAACAACAACCTGCCGGCTGATGAACAGCTGATGAACTGACAGCGGCTGATTGGACAGCGAAGGAGTCCCATCACGTCTCCATTTCACCTCAGTCTTTTAGTGTGTCAGTCATCCTTAAGAAATAATTGATTCATAAACTTTTGGAATAGGTGACTCGTCATTTATTAGCGTCTATATTGGATTTTCCATCGTGGTAATTACCTGTCTCATCTCTGCAGCGATGAATCCTTTTCTGGCTGCATCTCATTAAAATTGTAATGAGATAATCACATAAACACCCACTGCATCGTTCTCTCCACGTTTTCTCATATTTATCAATAATTACGAATGATACTACAGTGATTGCAGTAATCACTGAAATTTCTTTGCGTTCCCTCTTTCCTCACAGGAAGCGCCTGTCCTGCTCAGAGTCGCTGTACATGGAGGGAGACGCCAGCCCTCCGCTCGGTGCTCGCCGCCGCTTCTCGGCACTGATGGATACGCACCGCTTCGCCTCCCCACTAGAGGGCGAGCCTGACTTCCTGCCCCGGCAGAATCCCCTCAAGGTCCGAGGAACCTCGCTGGACGGGAGCGGGGTTCCCTCACCCAACAGTGTGGAGCAGAGAAGTGGCCTGAAAGAGATCAACGGAGCAGGTGAGGGACGGAGAGAAATAGAAACGCCTAGGTAAACATAGATGGAAGTGAAAACAAAGTTAATCCCATTATCCTCCTTTTTTTTCCTTTATTACAGACATTTGATTGGATTTGTAAGGTTTTGTTGACCTGACATGTTTCGTCAGTTTACCTCCACCAAGTGTCACTGTTGGTAGTCTGAGGTAAACAAACTAGTAAAAATAGCAATATGATTTGAAAAAAGAAGACATGATGAACTTAGTAAAACTGGAATTAGACCAAATCAAACATCCACTCCGACTGCACCTAGAAGATTCTGTTTATATGTAGTTAGATAGTGTAGTCTAAAATTGCTTTTCCTCTGCTGGTTAAACAACAAGCCGACCTGCACCCACCGGGCTCCACACCAACCCTCCTCCTTCATTAAAAACTCAACTATACTTGAATGAAAACAAATCATCCATGATTTCTTCCTCACAGACAGGTCACCCAGACACGGAGACACAGCCGTGACGACCATCAGCACGTTGTCTCCAGCTCCTGCCGCGGTCGCCCGCGACGTGATGACCCCTCTGTATGACCCTCTGGGGCCCCGCGCCACCAACGACCTGGTCCTCCGCCGGGCGCGCCACCAGCATCTGTCTGGAGACGGAGAGAAACGAAATTCCAGACCTGGCAACAAGGTCATCAAGTCAGCGTCGGCGACAGCGTTGTCTGTCATCATACCGTCAGGTAACCAGGGTTACTTCACACAAATCCACCGACGTGTGTACCTTTCAGACAACCGTGAAACAGTGTCTGTCATGAACTGACTCCACTCCGACTCGTCTCCTCTGGTCTCCCGTCCGTCCTCCAGTGGAGCAGCACGGCGGCTTCTCCCCGCTGGCCAGCCCCATGTCTCCCCACTCGTTCTCCTCCAACCCATCGTCCCGCGACTCCTCCCCCAGCAGAGACTTCTGCCCGGCGGTCAGCATGCTGCGCTCGCCCATCACCATCCACCGCTCCGGGAAGAAGTACGGCTTCACCCTCAGAGCCATCCGGGTCTACATCGGAGACAGCGACATCTACAGCGTGCATCACATTGTTTGGGTGAGACGACGTGATTGTTTTGAACTCCCAGAGGTCTGAGGGGATCTTCTTATGCTTACGTCCCCCAGGGGGCCATTTGTTTCACAGCGAGTCGGGAAAAAACACATGAGAAATGAACGTACTTGACAAACAACAGCAGCGGGGAGCAATGAGTCTGTTGGTCCACGTCGTGGAAGTAGACATCTGCGTCCACGGGCCACAGGTTGACAAACCTCCTCCATCGGATGTCCCACAGGTCACATGGGGACTGAAGCTGTGTTCCACTGTTTAAATCAGAAAGTCTGTCCGAGCTAGAGGGCTGTGAACACTGACGTCCACCTCCTGTTCCTAGAACTCTGGACTCACCAGTGTGTATCTCTGCTACGACAGTACATCACCATTAGACGTCCAAAGGGGATAATTCATGATTCCCTCAGATTAGACCAACAAATGGAATGCTTGTGTTGGCAGCATGTGGAGGACAGTGGCCCCGCCCAGGAAGCCGGGCTGTGTGCAGGGGATCTCATCACTCATGTGAACGGGGAGCCGGTTCATGGTCTCGTCCACACGGAGGTGGTGGAACTGATTCTCAAGGTATTTGTGTTTTTCGGTCCTTGTCAGGAATCCGCTCTGCCCTCATTGTTCTGTTGGTGACAACACCTATTATAATTCTCGAGGAATCATCAATCCGAATGTGAATAAACCTCAAGGTGTCACTGGGTTCTCTCACCTTTGTTAGATCACATTTATGAATAAAAGTGCTGCTCCGTTTTTATGAATCAGTGAAACTTTCATCTATTTTGGATTTATTCAAAACATAAGCTGACATTTTCAAGCCCTTTGTGTTTTAATTTTGATAAATACAGGCACACAGCTCATCAAAATAATAAATCCACTCTCCCAGAATTGAGATTTATGGTATTTAAACTGCACTTTGTACTACACTGTATCTCCTATGTGCAGGAACAGACTTTCATTGGAGCACACACATACTCTGCGATATTCACCACTGTGTCGCACTAAATATTTTTATTTAACTCCATTTCAAACCACTCAGCTGATTTCAATCATGTAAAATAGTGTAAATAATGTAGTAGTGGCGTCAAGTCACACTACAAGAAGGAACTGGGGCGTTCTAAGCTTCGGTGCAGATATGATCCAGTTCCTCTGATGTCTCCAGAGCGGCAACAAGGTGACGGTGACGACCACGCCCTTTGAGAACACCTCCATCAAAGTGGGGCCAGCCCGTAAGGCCAGCTACCGCTGTAAGATGGCCCGACGGAACAAGAGGACCATGGGAAAGGACGGACAGGAAAGGTACGGGCTGGGGTTCAACAAAAAAACGGATTTAGAACTGGTGAGAATCTGAAATCAAGCACTTTTAATTTGTGAGGTGTAATCAGATTACACCGGAAGGATCATTAGTAAAGGGTTAATCAACGCGTAGGTGTGTGTTAAACCTCGCAGGGGTGAAGGTCCACTTCAGAACGTTTAACTCACACCTACGCGGTCATTAACACACTTAGACTAAAGTCGGGGGGGGATGTTTTCGCTTCAGTTTAGATCTGTCCGTCTCTTTGTCTGTTAGCAAATTAACTCTCAGACGCTCAGAGTTGTGAGCGTGTTTGACTGAAACATTCAGTAACTGCTGCTGATGGACCAGGACCAGATGATAGACTCGATGGTTGAGTCACACCTATAAAATAATGTTTCTGAGTGACTGACTACTCCTCTTTCCCCCTTTTCACTTCCTGTCCGTCCGACAGTAAGAAGCGCAGCTCGTTGTTCCGTAAGATCACCAAGCAGTCCAACCTCCTCCACACCAGCCGCAGCTTGTCGTCCCTCAACCGCTCTCTGTCCTCCAGTGAGAGTCTCCCTGGCTCCCCGACTCACAGCCTGTCAGCCCGCTCGCCCACCCAGGGCTACCGCTCCACCCCGGAGCCCCCCTACCTGGGTAGGACACTGTTTTTATTTCTTTTTACGTTGACATATTCAGACATCAATAACCCCCCAACATGTTACGGGATGTTACTATGTTATGGGAAATTTGAAAAAACACGTAATATACAAATTATGCAACCTGTCCTTTGGGGTTGTATGGGTAAGGTTTAGGGTAAGGTTTGTGCTAGCTAACAGATTGCTATGCATTTTAGCTAGCTACCATAGGTTAACTCAGGGGTCGGCAACCCGTGGCTGCATGCGGCTCTTTCATACTTCGGGAAAACAAATTGTAAGAATCCGATATAAGTATCATGTAGGAAGCTGAACAGATCAATTGATACGCTGCAAGAATGTACAACTGCTACTTTTATTGTGACACACTTCACACAATGCAGCTTATGAAGCAGGAAATTATTAAACACACGACATCTCACACATTTCACAGTCGTGGGTGAATTAAACAGGACACTTAACTAACCTTGCGAAACTAACAATACGACAAAAGCACATTCAAACACAAACTCCAATAAGTGCATAATGTGTACAAATCTACAAAAACATTTAAAATGCCAACATTCCAAACTCCCAGAATGCATTGCAGCACCACAGTTGAGGGAAAGCGATCAGCTGTGTGATCACTACAGAATGATATTTGGCTCAAAAACATGTATCGTGTCTTCTTATTAAGTTTTTTAACATACTTAGACTACCTTCACACTACCATCAGTGGTTTTCTCCGCCAGCCCCTCGCCATTGTTGTAGTGTCCTTCACCCGTCCACTGAAATGACATCCGGTTTGCCACCGGCCATTCACCTGATTCCCTGTGAACGGAGCATTGTTCACACAGTAAAAGTAGAATAGAAGTATGTTATCACAACTACACCACCTCCTTGACTCATGTCCTGAAGGAAAAGAGGAATTAAAGGCCCATGGCCCCTTTTTTCCTCCCCATCTTTATTCTCTGTCTGTGTGACACCGTTTCTGTCGAATCTCCAACGAGCGAGAGAGAGAATCTCTCCTGGTGAGAATACTTTTCCATCTCCTGAGGACATTTTCCACATTTATTATCAGATCGTACTGGATCTTCATGATGTGACCAAACTCTGCGATAGGTGATGTTTAATAATAAGTCACTTACCCCGCTATCATACTTTTGAGTACCGTAATTACACTACTATTTTACGCTACTATGTCAGAAAATGTTGAACGGTTCCTGAAAGTTCTTGAGAAGTTGGAATGGTGTGAAGAAGGATTTAATACATGACATTTGATGGATACCGCAAACATGGGGCAGTATTTTAGGGACATTTTCCCTAAAATACTGCCCCATTTTTCCTTCCTGTGTTGTAGTGAAAGTGGAACACAAACAACAAACAAGCTCTGGTGGTTTGTGGTACACAAATGATTCCCCCACATTGCGTTTGCATACTCTTGAAGATCCCCCTTGCTCTTGACTCCTCAATGAGTCACCTCTTCACCCCTCACGCTCGTGTGTATGTGACGGCTCTCTTGGTCTCTGCAGGTGCTTCATCCCAGAGCAGCTCTCCAGCCTCCAGCACCCCCAACTCCCCGGCTCCGTCTCAGCACATGAGGCCCAGCTCCCTCCACGGCCTCTCCCCCAAACTCCACCGGCAGTATCGCTCCGCCCGCTGCAAATCCGCCGGCAACATCCCTTTATCTCCACTGGCCCACACTCCCTCCCCCACGCAGTCCTCGCCGCCCCCCTTGCCCGGACACACAATCGGAAGCTCGAACACCACCCAGTCCTTCCCGGTGAAGCTCCACTCCTCGCCCCCGGTGGTCCGTCCGCGGCCCAAGAGCGCAGAGCCCCCGCGTTCGCCTCTTCTGAAGCGGGTGCAGTCGGCAGAGAAGCTGGGTTCGCCATTAACCCAGTCCAGTTCCACGGGAGGCCTGGGGGGTCCGCTGCGGAAGCACAGCCTGGAGGTTCAGCACTCCGAGTACCGGAAGGACGCGTTCCTCTGTGAGCTGGGGCTCCAGAGCCTGTTGGAGACAGACGGGGAGAACCTGCCTCCCAATCCTCCACCGCTGCCTTGCTCCTCATCCGCCACGAGCCTGGAAGCCCGTGTGCTGAAGCCCGTGAGGAGACTGGGGAGGCAGGAGTCACCGCTCAGCAGGGAAACACTGCTGGCCGGCCGAGAGAGGGAAGAGAGGGAGAGGGGTCGGGAGAGGGAGAGGGACACGGACAGCGGGGCCGTCCTGGAGAAGTTGAGTCGGGTCGGAGCATCTCAGTCGCCCTTTATGAGAAAACCTCACACGGGTCAGCTGCCGCTGGGCTCGCAGGGCGGCCAGAGCTCAAGAGGAGTTGTGGAAACCGCCAAAGCGACAACTCCCGTTACCCCCACCAAAAAGACAGGGTGTCTAGAAGGCGAGAAGAAGCCCGAGAACGTCGCACAAAGTCCAGCGGATGTAACGGACAAGCTGGAGCTGAGGCCGGCCAAAGGTAAAACGCCGCAGGAGCAGCAGCTCGCAGGTCGAACTGAACCCAACAAGAGTGCTCACGGGGGGTTCGCCTGCACGTCGGCAGCCAAGAGCGCCGCCACCACCGCTCCGGACAAATGCATCGGCAGCAGCACGAGTCCGCTCAGTAAGACCTTCAAACCAGCAGGTCTGGGCGACGGTTTGAGGAAATCCGGAGCCGAGAGCGGCGAATCAAGGACTCAAGACTTTGGCTCTAAAAGCCCAAAACTTCCGGTGCGGGTTCTCGCCCCTGTTGCCCCCCCCCATGGGCAACCACTGTCCCTGGGCAAAGTCCGACAGGGGCTGGGGCCCGTCAACTGTTACCGAGGAACCCTGGACTGGGAGGACAAATGTCGCCTAGAGGTGGTGGAGGAACATTCGCCTTCCCCTTCGCCCTCCCCGACCGCCGTCACCCCCTCCCTCTGCGGACCGTCCCTCTGTAAGTCGCGCCCCGTCTCCCCCGGAGACAAGACGAGCTTCGTCAGCCAGCTGACCACTGTGGCCAAGAACGTCCTGGGGCCGATCAAGCTGGGCTCCCAGGAGGGGTCCAAGAGCAAAGAGCAGCAGGCCAAGGTGTCAGAGGAGAAGCAGGCGGGCGCAGCGGGGCGGTGTGACACGCCTGCGGGCGCCAGAGGGGGCGCTGCAGCTGCGGCGGTGACCCAGAGCCCCGCTGCTTTGCCACTGGAGAAGGCCGCAGGGAGCAGCCCACCGAAGATGTGACTCTGTGGAGGGGAGAAGAAAAAAAATGCCTTTTTTGGAAGAACAATGCAAGAGGAGTAAAGCACTTAAAAACACTGTACATTCCAGTTTCATAGTATATCAAATGTTATTTATTGATTCTGAACCTGGACTGATTCTAATTTAACGCAGGATTGAAAGAATCTACTGTTACGAAGCATTAGCTTTTTGGTTTTATATTATAAATGATTTAATAAGACGATTCTTACTGTCATGTGGAACACTTTATCAGATGTACGTGTGTGGGTCTACGTGGATGCATGTCATATAATATGTACTGTACATGTTTAGTAGGTGCAAGAAGGTCTCAAAGTGCTTTACCGATCAAAACATGCTGAATACTGTGAATACCAAACCTACTTTTGTCCGTCAGCGAGCTCCTTCTTCTGTTGTCGCAGCTCAAGCCTGCTGATTCGCATCAAACGCCGAATGACACACAGCATCAGTCCGGTTACAGTGAGTAAGCAAAGCTCATTTATTCACCCTGCAGCATTTGACAGCACGATGTCAGTGTCACCGTGTGTGTGTGTGTGTGAGTGTGTGTGTGTGTGTAGCCACCTAGGGTCTATTTCTGGTTCTTGAAGGCTGTGTCCTCCTGCAAAGGAAAGCAGGGTTGACAGAGCTCAGGCTCAGCGCTTATCTCCCTCTCACAGGAGGCTCCCGCAGCCCCTCTCACCCCTCTGCACACACACACTTCAGCATTAGAACCCATACACACCCCTGTGGTCCACCAAATGATGTGTGTTGTCCAGCAACAGACTGACGGATGGAGCTCACACGTCTTTTCATACCTTGAAGAACTCGGAATCATACGAAAAATATGTGTCTGATATTTGTCAAGACAAAGTTTCAAACTAGTGACGAGCTGTTTTGATGAGATACTGCATTTCTCATCAAAATGTCTCATATCTACTCCGAAATTCTTATGAACTCTTATTTATAATAAGACACATGACCTGAAAAACAGAAACAGAAAAACAGCCAGTGGAGCAAGATTTTCTTGCTTGTATTTAAGAAATAAGAAATTGTGTGTTATTTCAAGTGTAAAGAGAACTGTGATTAGAAACAAGACATTTCGACCAGAAAGACAAATATTCTCAGTGATATTTTGAGTTTTTGCAGTGTTTTGCAGGCCAATGAATAACTGGTCACCAACTCCTGCGTGGAGTGAATGAACAGATTATTCTGGTTCTGTTACACTAAAGTCGTGTGCATACAGCGTTATCATATGTTTGCAGTAAACACATACAACCCCCAACAAGCTGTGTAACAAGGACCAGGCTTATTTGAGCCTTTCCTGATGTAAAGATGGTCGACTGAAGCACATGAGCAAACAGAGTGTTTGTTGGAGATAAACCAGGGAAGCAGGCGGTGGTGGATGTAGCGTCCAGAAAGGCATTTATCAAAGGGCTCAGCGCAACAAACAGTGAAAACAAGGTTAGTAGATATGGTGGACGTGACTGTTCGTAGGTACTACAGATTGAATATGCGCATGTTTCGACGTGATCTCACTCATCCCTCACTCGCTCTCTGGGATAAATAATCTGCAGCATCACTCAGTCCAGCTTCGACGATAAATGTCACTTTCTGTGGGCAATGGGGTTCAAAACATTTTGATAATTCCATGCGGTGTAAAAAAGGTTCATCAACCACAGGTCACCTGGCAGGAAACTTTTCACTGAGAATTAAACATGTTAGTGAGTGGACGAGTCGCAGGGGGTCGTTGCTACAGCTGGTAAACAGCTGGATTACTCATTGGCAGCAAATCATGTTTATGTTAAAATGTTCTTTAATGGAAAATAAATGGATTAGAACACATTTCACCTCTGACAAAGATGTGGTTCTAATCCGTCCTTACCCGATGTGTCCTGGTGTATTCCTCATTTTACACCCTTTAGTCTAAAAATGGCAGTAAAGTCTCATGCAGTAAATCCATGTTATCAGACGTGCTCCTCTACTGCCCCCTAGTGGTCTGGACTGTGAACCCACGTAACCTTCATACACACAGTGTAGCCAGGACGCAGAGCAGAGTCGACACTGTTTGCCATCGAGTCACTGAATATGCATTTATGCGTCAAAATATCTGCAGAAATTCTCAAACTAACACTTGAAACATCTCCCTCATGATCCTCACCGGACTGTTGCCCTCTGGAATAGGGTGAAACATTTATAAATATATGCTGGACCGACAGCAATGGGTTTTTTTATATATATATATATTGATGTAATTAAGGATTGGTCAGGTCAGCTCTAATCACCATCAGTCAGAAAATGAACTGTAAACTAATCTTACACAGATCTCATACCCACTTTCAGGCCTTTTCCCACACAGTGGTGTCGATACTAAGTGTCACATTGAGCATTTCTCTCATTTTTTTCCTTTAGTGGTTAACAGAGACAGTCGCACAAATGCACTATATTTGGAAAGGGGAAAAAAACAATTAATTGGTATCGTAAGTTTCTTTGAAGAAATAAATTCAACAAATACAGAAAACTTTATTAGGAGAGGGAAAAAGATTCCATGTTTCTCTGTTCACTGAAAATGTATTTATTTGTACCATTTGGGATTTTTTGTTGTGATAGATGTGAATAAATGCAGACACCTGAAGTGCAGTGAATGGAATAAAATTCAGAGATTTGTTCCCAATCGTTCTCCCTCTCATCACTTTCCTGTAGCAGTGCTCACGTTATCACAGTAATTGTATGTGGACCGTTTCGAATGTATTTTAAAAAATGGGCAGCTGACACTCAAACACGGAACATCCACAGACATCGGGACTTCATATTCATTTGGAATCAGGTCCCACAAGATAAGACAAGATTTGTACAAACAGACAGTTATAATAATGAGGATGTCCAAACCAGTGGAGCGACTCCAGCCTGACGTACCTGTGTTCAGTCGATTTCTGCTACTTGTCGAGAAACCCTACTTCCTGACTGTAACACATCGCCGAGTCTTTAGGTTAATGACATACTTAATTATTTGTACTCTTACCTTCGCAGCCCACGAAACTTACAACTTACAAAATTTCGCCCAAAACAATGATTTGTGACGTGTTATTTCAGTCAGTTTCTTCAGGGTAGTAGTTTTGGATCGGGTACCTAAACTCTGTCAAGTACTGCTACCACTGTTTATTACTTTTATTTTCAACCACCTCACTGACTATATGAGAACGATACCAGTGCATTTAGAAGTGTTTAGAAGTGGTAATTTGCTGTGGTAGCACTATCTGACAGGGTGAAAGTGCATAGTCCAAAACTGCTGCCCTGAAGAGACTGACTGAAATAACACTTCTAAATGCACTGGTATGTATTATTCTCATATGTAAGACGTGATAGGACAGCAACAAAGTCTGTCTGAAAATGCGGCAGTAGTAAAATCCGACAGGGAAGCAAAAATCGACAGAATACC
>JBBMJM010000023.1:625865-636463 GCA_037832705.1 Centriscus cristatus
TTTTTTCCTTTTTTTTTCATAGTAATTGGAACAAAACGGTGCAATACTCAATGATAATCCTGGTGTCGGATTACTCCACAATAAAAGCCACTATAAGGTAGATCTTTTTTTTTTTTTTACAGATAGAATGAAAAAAAAAAACAAAAAACAAAAAACCATGAAGTCCTTGAGTAAACACGTACACATGAATTGTCACCGTCTCCCCTCCGTACTGAGCGAGGGGCAGAAGACACTCAGTGCAACATTAGAAGATAAGAACAACGGAAAATACAAAACATGTTCTGAGACGGGGGGGGGGGGCGGGTCGCCGCCCGCACACAGTTTCTTGCACACACATTCAAACACACATCTACGATGACTTTGCATTTTTCATTTTTTTTGTTTTTTCAGTTTCTATTTGTAACGCAATACATGTTTGACATTGTCTACGAGCCCCTAAAGTGGATCTGTCCGACAGCGAGAGCGAAACAATCGGCGACTTCACATTACGTCGTTGGCGCTCCGTCATTCAAGTATTTGAGTTCAATTCCGTCTCGTCTTGTTCTGATATGTTTTGAAATGCGCATCAAACCAGGTGATTCCCGTTGGGCTATCCCGACAGGCTGATGGACGAGACGTACACACGTCCAAACAGTACAATCACGTCAGAGTACTGCAATGCGTCATCACACCCAGGACGTGCACATCCGACGCTGGGACAGAGCGTTCCATCGATCAAGTATCAGTTCACACGCGACCCCAGTCCGCTCCCTCCCTCCCTCCTTCCTTCCGTTCACTTATTTGCGGGGGAAAGTACATATTGCTCATCTTCACATGTATTCAACCTTTTCTTAAGACAGAAATGACAAAATTTCAGAGGTTATGATCCATGGAACCACTCACTGTGCTCACAGTACAGACTGTATATATGTATATAGATATAGTCGCGTGCACAGTGTACATGTATACTGCTATCGAGAACAGAGCGCTAGAGAGGAGAGCCTCTCGATGCTGGTGCAGCATGGGAAACCCCCTCCCCGTCAGGGAGGATGCTGGGAGGTCCTCGGCTATTGGGTCTGTCTGAGCTTGGATCAAGGCAGTTACAGAAAACAGGCAATAGTGATTTTTGCTTGTGTGCTGCAGGACGGGGAGTCCTGAAAGGTAGCCTCTTTCCTGTTTGTGTCTTTCTTTAAGACTTTGTACCTCTTGAAATGTGCCCCCACCCCTCCTGCTGACGCAGACTGAGGCTGATACAGTGGGCCCAAACCATCTGGGTCTGTGGAAATGTAAAGTTCAGCGGACCCGCTTAGAGCAGGACACGGGAAACACAACAAAAAGATAAATACAGCATCCACAAAAAGGCCCCCCGGCCAGCGGTCTACTCCGGAGGCGGGGGCAGCAGAGCCTGACGGCCGGGGACGTTTCAGCTAGAAGTGCAGAGCTTTAACATATTATAGATCTTTTTTTTTTTTTTCCTTTTAAAGTTTTTAAGCATTTTTTAAGATTTTTATGTCAAACTTCATAAAAATGACGTTAAAATGCAATTTCATTTTTGGTTTTTAAAAAAATATGTACCCGGGATTACCCATCATCAACTGTGCACTGGAGCAAACTGGACCCCCCCCCACCCACCCACCCCCATTGAGTCAAGAGTTCTTCTTATCATGGGGTGTCCCCCACAAACGTATTAAAAACAAAAAGAAAATCTCAGGCATGTCAGGGTGCGATGCTGCCGTCCATTTGTTTGATCCCTCTGTCCCCCGCTGCACCCCCCGCAAAGGTTATCAAAGCTCCTCCAATCAGGGAAAAGAAGGGGGTTCTACGGGATGACACAGCAAACCGACGTTGGCACGGTACATTGGCAGCGTTTGGCCCGATCAGCTGTCCCCCTCTAGTTGGGATGGGGGGGTGGAGGTCTGTTCACGCGGTTCAAGACTCGCCGTCGTCCCCTCCCCCACCCTGAGGTCGAGCTGGACACAGGACAGTGTTTACACAAAGGTCTGCTGTGAAGTCCTGACAGGAGTGTTGGGGAGGGGGGGGGGTGAGTGCTTGTTCCCCAGTCTGGTTGGGCATGCTGTTGAGGGCCCCCCCCGTCTCGAGTCGTTTTGCATAGAAACAGATACAAGTGCCTGTTGGTGCCTGGTCAGGGGGCGCGTGTGTGTGCGTGTGTTTGGGGTGGGGGGGCTACTGGGTCGACTGGAGGAGGAGGTTATAGCATAGCAGCTCGGCAAAGAGCAAGGGGGGACAGCCTGGACCGACAGACACCCACTACCCCTCTGAGACACGTGTGTACACGTCTCAAGACCCTACCTGGAAGTCCTACAGAAGTCCTACAGAATACTGTCAACACAAACAGGATGAGCTGGAGACGAGGAGACAATCAGCGGTCTGGAGTATTGATCCTTGTTTGCATTCAATACACAGGACGAACCCCCCCCCCCCGAGTGTTTCTGCATACAACAGTGGGGGGCAAAGTTCAGCAGCCAGGAGCGCGTCACCACAACAACACAAACAATGGCAGCAATTCCAGAAATATGACTAGTACATCTTCCAGCTAAAGTGATCTTTGTGTCAAAGAACGGAGAGCTGGACGAGGGAAGGGGGGCTGGGGGGCTGGGGGAGGGGTGGTGGGGGGCGACTGTGACTGGCCAGTCTCGGAGGAGCTGCTTTATTGCCAGACTGAGCCCCGGATGAAGTGCTGCGCTGTGGGGGGCCGCTGTCTGAAAAGTAGAGGACCACAGCAGAGAGGCACTCCGTGGACACTACACGCCCCCCCCCCCCCCTCCCCCCACTCCAGCTCCAGCTGTGAGAGACAGCTGACGTTGGGTCTAGTTGCCTCCGAGCAGAACGAGGCGAAACAATTTGGAGTAACAGTGATATTCACTCTGATATTGTTCAAGAAAAAAACAAAACAAAAACACAACAACACAGACTGCAGCCCCCTCCCACCCCCACCCCACCCCACCCCGCCCCCCCAAAGTCCCAAAAGGTTCATTTCAGTACTGTTTCCCTTCATCCTGCTACCAGAGGAACAACGGCGGACACGTTTCCGCGGACTGGATACAGTACGCAGAGGAAGGAGCAGGCTGGTTTTCAGTGTGTCTGCCCCCCCCCGCCCCCCCCAGTTGGAGGCGTTTGCTCTTCATAAGTGCTTTGATAAAAACCCTTCAGTCTCCTCTGGGACACTCTGCTCTACTGCATTAGGAATAGGTTTTTGTGCCTGACACCCAGAGGTGTCCAACCCCACCCAGGGTTCGGTCTTTGTCGGGGGGTGGGGGTGGGGGTGGAGGGGGGGTGGCTGTGGCACGCAGAGAGGAAGCGCACGTGTCGTCAGTGTCACTCTGCACGCACGCACACACACGCACACGCACACGCTTCTTCCTCTTTGCAGAGTTCTCCCAGCGGGTTGGAATGGGACTGGCGCTCTGGAGGGAACCCCAGTTTTCAAGGGGTTTAACTGTCTCTGAAGTCTGAAAATGTGTTGCTGCGATCAGCAACGATCAAAAGGAGAAAAACAACAATGAAAGTGAAACCAGCTCGGTGGACGGAGAAGAAACAAAGGTCGATGGTGTTCTATTGCACAATGTAACTGTCACATAAAGGATGAAGTTGAGTGTCTTTGCTCAAACAGACTTCTGGGCTTCATTAAGAAATCGGACCGTAGAAAAATCGACAAAGCACCAGTTTGCAACTGGGGTCCACGTGGAGGGACACCCACGGTGTCCGGGCTCGCAGACGTCAATGATTAGGTGTCGCCTCGCGTCCACACACGTGGACCAAACGGAGACTCGGTGAAGTTGACAAATCTCCTCTCAGCTTATTCGTTTTGATCAAAAACAAATGGATGCGGAGCACAAAAACAACGGCTGCCCCCCCTGCGCCCCCCCCCGGGGGACTGGAGGAGCTGATGATTGGTAGGACCAGTCCGGTGGTCAGGTCTTCTTACTGCCCGGTGACGCACACGCTCACCATTTGTGTCCTGCACCACTTGCTGGCTCAGAGGTGGAACTGTGCAAGATTAGGGTTTTTATCTCCTTTTTTTTTTACAAAACAAACTGAAAAGGCGTCTTGAGAAGGACCTGGGCCAGAGAGCACTTAAGGCTAATATTAGTGCTGAAAACAAACATGTGTAACTAGTAAAGGTCTTTGAACCACATCATTGGCCATGGGCATGCTGGGAATGATCGCTGTAAGTCGTCTTCTTCTTTCACAAATTGTTTTTTTTTTCCTTCGAGGGAAAAGGAAAGTGTCAGATGGCAGCGTTGATTGCATCTCCTACAAACCCCTCAAACAGTAGGTCAGGTATACTTATGGAAAACCTTAAAAAAAACCCCAAAACACTAAAAAGGGTTCTTTGTGTTGTGTCTCCTTTCAGTTGACGATGAAAACAATAGCTAACCTCGAGGACGGAGTGAAGCAGAAGGGCAGGGGCTTGTAGTCTGGGGGGGGGGCTCCAGCCCTCTGCTTCACAATTCACAGTTCAGAACAGTTTCAATTGATACTGATTATCACCACATGATTCGCTTGGGTTTTGCTCCTGTTGGTTTGAGTTTTCCTTCTGTGTTCTGCCTTCTACCCTCCACCGATGGCTTACACGACAAGGGGGGAGGGAGGTGGGGGGGGGGCAGGCTGCCAGCTCAGTGTGCTGCGGCCCCATCCTACATGGACTCCCCACTCAGCAGGTCACCAGGCAGCAGGGTGTTAATCGGAGTGGGGCTTCCGATCACTCGGGCGTCTTCTCCGCTCGGTGGCCCCCACAGGCTGGAGTACTGTGGCACCCCCCCCCAGAGCAGATCACCTCCGCCGGCCTTGCTCGCGCCGCTGCTCCACTGGCCGATGGAGTGTGACTGCGCGGCCCCGCCCATCCGGTTCTGATTGGCTCCCGGGTTGGCCTGCCAACTAGTGGTGTTCGCCCCCAGCGACTGGCCTTGTGCAAAGAAGCGGTTGACCTCCTCCTCGCCAGCAAACTCAGCCAAGATGGTGGTGTTTCCAAGCACGCACCTGGCAGAGGGAGGACAGGTGTGCGTGAAGTTCATTTCACTGGATTGTTGTGACAACAGAGGGAAACGAGCTGACACACTTTCAAAGGAAGAAGAGGCGCAGTCCCACCGCATTTCATGTCATCCACAATTACAAGTGGGTCACATAGCTTTCGCTTTGTTTCCATGACAACCATCTTGATGGCTTGATGTGCTGACAGTGCGTCTGCATCATTAAGGTCGGGACGGTTACGGCAAAGTACATATCCACCAGACTATAAAAAGTGGATTGAAAATATGGCAGAAATAGCGTCATGTGACCACATGTCAGCGAGTCCGTGACAAGCTTAGAGGAACGACTGGATACGAACTGAGGAGACTGCATCTCTGTGACTGAATAATATATACTGCGTGTGAATGACTCTGTATAGGTAGGTACCATACACCAGGGAACCACTGTAACCCCACCCAACACAACTGTCTGAGTGTGACAGAATAAAACATGTACGAAAAAAACAACAAAGCCAGTGTGTGTCTGTGCTCGGATTATCACAAGAAACGGTGGAATCTAAAGTCCAGCTGGATTCAGCAGGACTCACTTCCTCTTTGTCCATGTGATCCGTCAGACACTAAAAATAACCTCTGTCGTCTGCTGACACGCTGGTTCCCAACAAGGGGAAACCCTCCTTCAGACTGACCAGCTGTTTGTTTCCTGAGCGGAAGAAACTCTTACATGTGCAGAGACTTCTGGGCCTTTGCGGCCTCGTCCTTGGAGCTGTAGCGCACCACAGCGTTTCCTTGGGTCAGGTTGAGGTGGAATGTAATGAGCGGGCCGTGCTGCATGCACAGAGTCCGCAGAGTGGACCCGTCAATCTGCAGCACAAACACAAACAAACTCTTCAGTTCATGCTTGCAACCACGTGACTTCACTTGTTACATCATCGGTCACATCTTCCTCTCTGACCGACCCACCCACCCACGGTATTTTTAATATTCGCCCACTTCATGGAGACATTTTTGTTTTCCTCGCCCTCTGTGGGGTCCATGCTGCGGTGGAGTTCTACGTACTTGTGGGGTGAGATTCCTCAGCACCAGCCAGCTGCTGGTCCTGCTGGAGCTGTCAGTGCTCCACGTCGTTCCCTCTGGAACACAAAGACACAGAGTACGATTCATGAACAATGGACACTGGAGTCATCTTTAACGATCAGAATAAATATGTGAGCAGTCTCGTCTTTTATCAAAAGCACTAAAACGTGTGTAACTGTGGTTGACTTGTTGTATTTCTGAAATTATGAGACGGTTCATGTGTCATGAGATAAGTGTGAAGGAAGGGAGGACTCGTTCCATTGTTTGTATCAGGTACCGAGAGCAGGTTAACCACAACTTGTCAGTTTAGCAGGGTGTGACTGCACAGAGGCGGCGGGGGGCCGACAGGAAGCAGCCGGGACCTGAGTGTGTGAGGTGTGAAATATAGAGATTTGTAGCTGTTCTCTTTGATTTCAGATCTGCCCCCCTGCATAACGCTGCTTTACCACTGGCAAGAAAATCTTAGCAGCCATGTGATTTATTATCGTGAACTAAACAAGCAACAAACACCTGGCTGCTGTATGATCCTATATTTATAGGATCCTATATGTATATACTGTGAATACTGCATGTTCAATATTCATCTTACAGGACTGTTTGACTTTGCTGCTGTAAATTTCCTCATCACTTATCTCATCCTGTGTTTCAGTACGGCCACGTCCACACAGATGCTTTGTACTGTCTTCAGCGTCTTTCCCCCCCAGACGTGTCATAACAACATCAACACCGTCCAGGTCACACTGAGCCTACGAGGTTTAAAGCTGTGAGTGTTCATACGTTCGCATCTGTGCAACTCTGCATTGAATCTCAAGGGCGTGTTTGGTTTTTTTCCACTTCTGAGTGTTTTTCTTTGTTTTCTTCCAGTGATAGTGACTCAAAGTGATCTCACTGGCTCTTTTTGGTTTTTGGTGAAAACCAGCGCCACCCACAGGCCTGAAGTATGAACTACAGTCTGTAATCGTTTCCAGTGTTGGGCCTCGTACATGTGGACATGGCCCAAATCTACATCTACGTCAGCAGGCAAACTACCCATGTTCTCCTTCTTCATGTGATCAGCGTGTCTGTGAGACAGCCCCCATTGGAGCTGTGGATGAAACCCATTCCGACGAGTGAGCTCACCAGAGGAGTAGGAGGCACTCCAGCCTTGGGCCAGGCCCAGGGAGTTGCCACCCCAGGTGGAGGGGGGCTTGGCGTTGGTGAGGCCCGGTGGGGGGCGGGACGGAGCTGCACTGCTGCGCTGCCCCTGGGGGACTTTCCAAAGCTCGTGGGTCAGAGAGGCCTGGCTCTGAGAGATGGGTCCTGGGGACCAGGTGGACTTCACCTCAGACAGTTTACCTGGCAGCAGATGGAAGAGGAGGAAGGAGAGGACGTTTAGAGCTGAAGCTGTAGCTTTACAACAAAGGCTTGGAGCGGGGGATGAGGGTGGGGCTCTTGGTTCGAGGCTGTAGGTCTGACGTTACTAGAAAGTTCTGAGGGAACAGGGTTAGGTTTAGGATCATGACAAAAGGTCAGGCTGAGGCTGAGGTTCAGTGGTTCTTGTTTCTTGGTGAGGGGGTTCAGCAGGAGACACTCTGGGCGTGTACCTGAGCTCTCTCCATCAGAGGGCGACAGACTCAAAGAGCTAGTGAAGCCACTGACGGGCCAGTCACTGCTGGTTGAGGGCAGAGAGCCATTCTGCAGAGCAGCAGGGGGAGGGGCTATATGGTTGTGGATGTAGCAGTGACAGAGAGGAAAAAGAAACAAACAAACATGCATGTCAGCTTCAGTGGGAGCAGAAAGAAACGTGTGTTTTCTGTCTGCAGTGGAAACAGGGACGCATGTGTCTGTGTGTCCTAAACATGAAGTATCTGCAGGGTCACTGGGTGTGTCCGGCATCAATCAGTGGGGTCTCTGCTGTCGGTACCTCCGTTTCTGTCCCGCAGCAGGTAGCGGTTGACATCGTGGATGTTGGTGTTGATGGTGGGACCGCTGGGGACGCTGCCGGGCGTCATGTTGGGGTCGTTCTCAGGGTCGATGTTCTGAAGGCCCTTCCATGGCACACCTGGGCAGAATTCTGAGGGGGGGGGGGGTATGTTGAAGTACATGTTTCAAAGAAGCATAACATGAAGCATATGTGGACTAGATGAGACGTAAAAGAGATCGAAGCACTTGTTACTTCATCAGCTGCTGCTGCTGGTTCCTCCTTATGTCTGACAACAAGTACCTGCTCTCGATTCACATCAGGAGAAACTAAAGCACTTCCTGCTCACCTGGGGGCCAGTTGATGTTGGACCCATTGGAGATCTTGTCGTTGGGGCTCTTTCCCTGGCCCCAGCTGTCTGGGGCCACCAGGGGGCCACCGGGGGACTCGGATGCAGTCATTAGACTGTATGGGCTGTAGGATTCTTCCAGCTGGGAGGGCTTACCGGGGGGGCCCAGGGTGGAGGCAGCAGATATGGCACCTGGGTTACAGGAACACACAGATTGTATAAATAAATAAATAACTGTGTTTGTGAAAACAATAAAGACCAAAACATGTGAAAGTCACTGGACAAGAAAAACAAAGAGGCTGTAAGTTCCCCTGACAAACAGCGTGGTATAGGGTATAAGGCCATCGCTGCCGGACCCTGCATGAAATTGTCTTGTGACCCCGTATGCCCCCGTTTTACGTTTCCTGTCTCCCGTACTGTTGTTTTGCAGCACAGTTACACATCACAGTGGGTGTGGAAGGAAACCCAGCTGAGACGGTTTGTGGCTGACAGGCTCGTCTGAGTGTGACAAAAACCCTCCATCCAACCTGATGAGATCCACTGGTGGGAAACTGGAGAACATTTGCAGAAATAGACAGTAGCAGCTGCAGATTCCATCAGTCAAACAGGTGTTTGGGTGTTTGGTGAACTCGAACGTGGATTCTCCATCATCCAAACTCACCGTGCTTGTTGAGGTTGTTCTCCATGTTTGAGGAGCTGCCAGAGAGGCTGTCAATGGAGTTGGAGTGTGTCCACTGGGACAGGCGCGACTGGGGCAGAGGGGGCTCTTTTAGGGACAGACCCCCCACATCCATGCAGTTTACATTCATGTTTGGATTCAGTCCAGCTGCAGACAGAACACAGGGAAGAAGAACTGATCCCAGGCTGTTCATTACATTCCCCCCCCTTCCTTCAAAAAATGACTGAAATCATTTGTGTTCCTAAACATTCTAAGAAATCTCCACTCGGGTTTCTCTGCCGCGGCCGGTCGTCGTCCCAGACTCACAGAGAGGATAGGTGCTGTAGGCGTTGGGCGAGGACGGCGGCTCTTTGGTGTGCAGTGCATCGGCGAGGCCCTGAGCCTGATGTGGGCCTGTGAAGGGGTCCAGGGTTGATTTGCTGGAGCCATGGCCTCCGGCGGGGCCACCGGGGGGATGCAGGCCAGCAGATGAGGAGGAATGAGAGGGGAGTTGCTGCTGCTTCATCAGCAGCGCCTGGTAGAGCTGACGCTGGTGCTGCTGAATCTGCTGCTGCATGTTGGTGATTGTACGTGCAACCTGGGAGGAAGGACGGGTCCGGTCACAAGGGTGTACGGTAGGAAACATCCAGAACGGAGGACGGATGACATTATATGGACGAGAGATAAAGAATGTGATGGATGGTAGATGGAGGACGAGAAGAGAGAGGCACTGATTCCAAAAACAAGAACAAGTGTTCAACAAGAAGTACCCAAGTCCCAGAGTGATCTGAGGGAAGGAAGCCGTGTTACGCCACTGATGCTGTCACAGTCGCATGTTTGTTTGGGTCCACACTCACATGAGATCACGCTCATGAAATGAGCAATGTGACACTTTTTGTGGGTGTTGCATCGTTGCGTTTGTTGACTCACTTGCTGCTCTTGTTGTCTAATGGGGCCGGAAACGTTGCGTTGCGCCTGCATCATCTGCTGCTGGATCTGTAAACGCTGGTACGCCTGAACGGAGGGAAGTGAAACACGAGAGCATTACTCAGAACACCTCGACGGAGACAAAGAACAACACGACCTGAAACCCTGCTGAGCTCTTCTACAAAACAGGGCCACAGTCACAACTCAAACATCAAGACACTACAGGATTGGTGCTTCTTTTCTGTTTTGGTCAGCACTGTGAAAACATCTACAGCCCCAGGTCTCCACGTACAAACTGCACTCATCCACGGTGGCAAAGAGGGATCGTGACTCACTATTTGGAGTTGCTGAAGTTGGTACAACAGGGTCATTTGTTGAGGGTTTATTGGTGAGGTTAAAAGTGCGGGGTTCAGACCAATGTTTTTTGCTGCAAACTGCAAGAGCTGTGCTTGGACCTGGAGGGAAGACAGAGAGAGATGATCGCAGGTTAGTCACCTTCAATGACCACAGGTTTTGTTGTTTTTGGTGGTTTTGACACAGTCCTCAGATATGAAGTAGGTTTTAACCAGCATCACAAGTAACAGACCTCATATTAAGTTTTATTCTGAAAATCTATCCACCTGAGGGGAGAGAAACTGAGGCACTTGAGCACGTAGACTTGGCTGGGAGGAGCTGAGAGGTGGCACTGGTGGCTGAGGAGGCTGCTGCTGCTGCTGCTGC
>JBBMJM010000023.1:636563-646717 GCA_037832705.1 Centriscus cristatus
GTGTGAAGGACAGCTGCTGTTCTCAGCTGTCCTTCACACTGCAGTAAATACACTTAGGCTCCTAACTACTCTTCAGTCCATTAATAGTTTTACTTGAACGGAAACATAAATCCGACAGTACAGAGACCGAGCTCGAGCCTTTGTTGCAGCAATGTTCAAACGCATTTTTACAAAACATTTACCCCCAAGGTCCTCTCACCTCACTCGGTGCATCAAAAGCAAACACCAAACTCCAAATGAGAGCAGCGAGGTGTTGTTTTTATTTAATATGGGCCAAAACAATTAGCCTGTAAAATGTAACGCCGTTCCCATTTCCACTTCCGCGTTGGCGCAGAGCTTTCATTACTCAGAACTAAATAGCTTACATTTTTAAAGGGCTTTTGTTTGCGCTTCAAGGACACAGTGATTTTTTTCTGGGCCGCCTCTGGCAGTGATATTAGATAAAAAAAAAAACTATCTGGTTTCAAAGAGCACTTCAGGCAAGGTCGTTCTTCAACAGACGAGGAGATATTGTGGAATGCTCATTATATCATGATGATGAATTCTACTTTAAATGAGTGTACATACAGGTATTTGTAGCATTAAGTCCTGTCAATCAACGATAATGGAGCAGCTCTGCCTTCCACTGTGGCCCCCATGGGAACTATTTTTTATTTTTTTCCTGCGTTAACTTGTTGGCAACTGGATTGTGGATGAAATACTCTCCTATTGTGATGCTATCCCTCAGCCATCACAAACGTCTAGAAGCTCGAGGTCCACGTTCTTTGGACTGATTCAGCCTGTTGTACCTGTCTGTTGTTCAAGTTTTGCATGGCCAGCCCCGAGGTGCCCTGTCCCAGACCCTGCCCAGGAAGGCCGCTGCTGGCCAGGGGCAGCTTCAGGCTTGGGGAAGGCAGAAACGGTGACGGTGGGGCATCATCTGATAGAACACCATCCTGGAGCACAGCAGTTGTATGAAATCAAGTCAAATGAAAACACAAAAGCAGATGTTTAACAGAAATACTGCCCAAGTTTTCGCCATCGGGTGAAACTAGTTTTCAGGTGGATGTCTGAACACGCAGCGTTCTTCATTGATCTTCTAATTTCCAGCTGACATTGTAGAAAACGTCTGGTCAGGCACATGAGCGCTAACCTTGTCGAGAAAGGAGGTGCGGTCGGAGGAATCTTTGGAGAGCATGGAGGGCCGACACATCAGAGGCTTGCTGAGGCCGTTGCTGTAGTCGGACATGCTCACGCTGCGCTTATCCAAGTCGGTTTTCTTCTCCAACAGAGCAGCTTAACGTAGAGACAGAATAGGAGACATGAGAAACACTTCAATCAGAGCTGGCACACAGTATCTACAACCACTTGGTGGGGGGACTTTAATACACAGAGACATCCAAATTATGCTTACTCATGGCCTGGTCAAGGTTCATGTTGT
Organism: Centriscus cristatus; assembly: GCA_037832705.1. Lineage (NCBI taxonomy): Eukaryota > Metazoa > Chordata > Actinopteri > Syngnathiformes > Centriscidae > Centriscus > Centriscus cristatus. Next base: position 637,984 of record JBBMJM010000023.1, read on the forward strand.
TGCTCTTCAAAGCCTCCTCAGCAGGGTCTCGCTGTAATACATGGACAACAATTACTAACCAAGTCCTGTATTTGTTTCACTCCATCTGCCTGGGAAATATGCAACATTTCTTGCTTCCATACCGGAAAACCCATGTCAGTGAGCTGCTTGATGAGACGATTCATGATCCAGGTTTCATCTGGCTTGTTGCCCATCTTCCCCTGACACCACACAAGCAAGATATTATTCACATTTCAGTCTGGCAACAATGTGGTACAGATGGCTTTAGATGGAAATAATTCCTCATATGTAAACGGGCCAGGACTAATTGACAAAGACAGTCAAAGTGTGTCCTGACCTTGTTCAGACCCTTTTTGGGTCCATTGCTCCAGGAATTGCAAGAAGAGCTGCTCTCCTGGGAAGTGGGGCTGTTCCACATGTCCCCATCATCAGTGTCCCATTGGCCTGTAGACATACCCATCTCCTCCCCGCCACTTCCCCAGCTGTCTTGCATAGGTTTGGGACCTGAGCATGAATTAACATTCAAAGCAAACAAACAGGTGAGACATATTGTTTAAAAAAAGGTGGAGATGAACAGGCAAGGTAGTTCAGTGTCATACGACTGTAGTTTTCAATCTGACCACTTGGTGTCACTGTTTGCATTTGCCAGAGTACCGTGCAGTCTCTCCTACAACTCCCTGACATTTCCAGCATTTCCAGGTGTTGCCAGAGCAGAAGTGGCACACGTGACGCAGATTGCAGAAATCTTTGTGAAGGCCAGAACTGAACTGATATGTAACTACACATACTGACAGGCTGAGGACGCGACACATTAGTACTCAGCTTGTACTAATGAGCTTGTAAATAAAACATAATCTGTGAAAAAAAAAAGAAGAAGCGTGTGTTTGTTTTGATCAACAAGAACACACCCTGGATATGCTACTACAGATCTGAGTACATGTTTGAACAGGGCATCAGTTCATGTCAGGTTCATATGCGAGTGCTACCTGGCTTGCAGGGTGCTGAACCAGGGGGTCCATTGGCCCTGCCATATGGTCCAGAGGGCTCATGACCACCTTCTCCCCATCCGCCTACTCCACCTGGGGGCTTACCCCAGGCGGAGGTGCCATTGTCCACAGCTGATGTTGGAGTTGCTGGCTCTCCCCATGCCGGTTCTGACTTAGGCTGAACATTGGGAAGCTCTCCCCAACCTATAAATTGTGTAGGTGATACGATTACATCATTAGGTCAGCAGTGACTGGGGAGCTTGCTGATTGTCCTGACTATTCATACAAGAACATTGCCTACATGTCATGACAGCGCAGGAACCACCTTGACGTTCCATCTGCCTGCTTTTTAAAAAAATTTCTACTACTTTATTTTCACGAGGCACACAACCATTTTCGGCTCTTGTGACACGCTGCACTGAGCATTCCCTCTTAGTGTTTCTTGCTTCTCTGTAATTACATAAACATCAATAGATTCCTGATTTGCACTTGTACCAAAAAGAACAGGTTGTTAGTGTGGTAATGACTGCTCTTGGCACGAGTAGTGCAATAAACAGAGATAGGGGGGCAATGTTTTCTTTCACATTCAAAGGGGGCTTAAATGTAGAAAAGTTAAGGCTCTGTCATGACTATGTACATGTCCTTTGTCTTCACACAGACTGAAGAACCTCAGTTTTATTTACCCATGCATAAATCCTCAACTTTCAAGCTACATGAAATATGTACTGTAAAGGAATTCATTATTTAATGAAATCCTCTTTCACACATCATAGTCATCCCATGTGTTAGTGTGTGATACAGGTCTATCCCTAGTTTGTCTGGTTCACAGATAATTAAAGCTGTGAAACCTAAAGCATGAGACAATTGCAGAGTTTGGGATTAATGAAATATACTGATCAAATTTGAGAGCACGAGTTTCAGTATTACCTGGATTCGCAATTGGAGGTCTACCCTGGGGGCCCGCACCTGGGTGTGAAGCGCCGTTGTTGGGTGGCCCGTTGTTGTTTGCATGGTGATGCAGGTGAGCTGGGGGATGGCCATGGTGGGGATGGTGGTGTATGTGGTGAGGGAGGTTGTGATTGTTGTTGCCAGAGCTAACAGGGTGATTGCTGTTATTATTGTTGGGCATGATCATTCCAACATTCTTATTGGGAGGCAGGCCGCCGTTGCCTGGGTTACCATTTGGATTGTTGCGGTCCCACATGTTGACAGTCTTGTTGCAGGAAGTCGGATCACCCCACGTGGATGTTCCATCATCGATCTCCATCTTCCTGCGGATAGAGGGCGGGGAGGGTTCTTCCCAGCCAGTGGAATCCATGCACTGGTCTTGTTTGCTTGCATTACTCCAACCAGAAGGGTTTTGCTTCACGGAACCAGGACCGCCCCAGGAACCAATGCTGCCACCTCCTCCGCTGCCAGAACTGCTACTGCTGCTGCTTTCCTGCGGCTTGGAAGAGCTCCAGCCTCCCTGCATTGGGCCACTGGCACGTGTGGGTTCCCCCCAGCTGCTACTCGTCACAGAAGAAGTAGGCTTACCCCAGCCTCCACCCCTGTTTCCTCCTCTGGGGCTTTCCTTCCAACCACTACTTCCTCCGTCTCCTTCCCACATGCTGCTGGAGGACCCGTTATTCTTGACCTCTGCTTCTCCCCAATCCCTTGTGCTGGAACTATTAGAACCCCCATTACTGTTGCTCCAACCTTGAGAGCTATTGTGGCCCTCCCCCCAATTAGTCGACTGGCTTTTTGTTTGGCTGTTGTCCCAGCTCGTTGACTTTTCCTCAGATGCCCAAGAGGGCGTGCTCATAGTTTTAGTCCCACTGGTAGGCGAAGGATCTCCCCAGCCACTGGTGGTGCCATTTGGGGCCTTTAATGACTGTGGGGCGTCATCCCATCCAGATCCAGACTGAACTGGCTGCGGGGAGGGGCCGCCCCAACCAGAGGGTGATGATTCTTCACTGTGACATTTTCCTCCCACCCCATGCCTTGGACTGGGGTTAATGTTAGGATTGATGGTACCTCCATTGGAGGATGAGGCACCACTGCTAGAGCTGGAGCCCCCTATGGTGTCTGAGCTGCTGGTACTCTTCCCATCATCGGAGTTCACCTCTTCCATCTCCCATACAGTGTGCTGTCGAATCGGGGTTTGTCCCCAACCTGTGTTACTCAGCACCCTTGGGTCCAGGTCCTGTCTCGGTAAGAGAGGGCCAAAATCCATGCTGGAGGACCTGTCTCTTTGGGATCGACTTCTGTTGCTGTCCCCACTTCCCTCACTTGCGGGGGCTGTTCCAGTCTGCTGGCCCCAGGAGCTAAGCTGCTGCTCTTGACCTGAACCAGAACTTCCTGCATCAATTGAATCCCAGCCTTTAGATGTATCACCAACCGCAGGGGATTTTCCCCAATCACCCCAGCCACCACTTCCACTACTACCACCACCACTTCCTTGGCGGCCCCATGAAGAAACTCCCCCAGAAGGAGCTGAGTCCCAGCCTGAGTCCTTTGGGGAGTCAGCTGCCTTTGTTTCTCCACTACCCCATACTGAGCTGCCTGTTGTGTCCCCATTCAGTTGGGATGATTCAGTGGGTGACTGGCCTCCCCAGCCAGTTATCCCATGGATAGGACTCATAGGCTCCTGAGCTTGCTGTAGTTGCTTAGTGTGGTTTGGTCCATCGGTGTTAAGGTTAGCAGGTTCCATGTTGAAGGTCAAGTTTGTCTTGGTTGTGGGGTGCTGGTGATCATTTTCATTAGCACCAATTATGCCAATCCAACCACCCCCACAACTATCCCCACCTCTCAAGCTCTCATTTCCTATGTTTCCATTTCCATTGATACCTGGTGGATGAGTTGTGGAGGATACTCCATTAGTGCCAACTACACCACCACTTCTACCCCCCTCATGGCCCAGAACAGGCCAGGCTGAGGGGTTGGCATTAGGATTGAGGTTTAAGTTGAAATTGGCAGAGCTCCAGTTATTGGGTGCTCCTACACGACCACTATTCATTCCATCTTGTTTCGCATCTGAGACCCAGCTTCTATTACTGGCTAACGTATTGGCTGACCCAGGTCCCGTCATCATGTTATTGCTAGATTTCAAAGAGGCGTAGTGGGCCTGCTGGCCTGTGGCACCTGTGGCCATACTCAGAAAACTACTACAACTGGTGGTATTGACAGCACTAGTGTCTGGGTTGGAATTATCTGAGCCCAAGGGGCATTCTGGTGTTGCAGGGTAGATGGGGTCACAACTTTGGCTAATAGAAGGCCAGGCTTCTGTGTCACTTTTGTCAATAATCACTTTGTCCCAGCTGTTGGCATTGGAAGGGCTGTCAACTGGCAAAGAGGCTCCCCAATGACTCGACTCATACTGGGCAGCAGGGCCACTCTGTGGGGATATGTCTGTAAAAAGAGAGAAGAGAGGTTGAGACAGAGGAAGACAACACAGGGGACTGTGAGTGACAGAAGATACAGAAGTGTAATAGATGAAGATGAGATGGAATAACAACAAACAGCTGAATGGGAAAGAACAAATATGGGAAGCCGAATAAAAGATTAACAATACCAATTTGCTAAGACTGAGGCTCATCATGTAATACAGGACCTGTTAGCTACCTATACAGATTGTACCTTCTTGATTGGTTGATGCTTTGAGGTGATTGTGTCGGATGGATGGAAAGGAATTTCTTCCCTTTTCCCATCCTCCTTTCCTCTACCTTCCCCCTTTCATGTGCTGTTCTCATTCTAGCTTGTTTCCGTTTTTGTCACTGTTCTTAGCTCATCACATCATCCCTAGCTCTGTCCATACCCCTACATCTTTGCTGGCCCTTCATGTTCTCCCTTTATCATGCAGTGAGAGCTACATTGGTCTCTCATGCCTCTGTTGACTGGGGAAGCCAAAGTGAAACACTGCTCATTTACTTGACATGAAACAAAGACATCCATCACCCCCTACACACCACCAGGCCTACTCCTTCACCACTGTACAATAAACACTTTTTTGTTTACTTCCAAGCCAAGCATCTGCAATTATGTATATGTGTGTGAGATTTTTACAATTTTGGTTTACGTTTATATAAGGTATGAAATACTACATGTACATGTCCGTTTGATTGTGTAGTCTAAAAACACAGACACAATGAACACAAGCTTTAAGTAACAAATTGAGTAGTGCAAATCCTGCGCAAAATAAATAAATCAAATCTTCTTTGAATCACATTTCACTCTACACAAAGACTTTCACTAGGAACCCATCCCATCAGAGGGGACCTAACAATAGACTAATTTGATGTTGTAAAGGCAATCAATCAATCTAGGCAGTGAATCAATGGTCTTATTAATGCAAGTGGGTAAGAGCAGGGAAGTTATTGATCCAGAATGCAAACAATTACCACTGGCCCAGCCACATGTCTTGCCATGGTCTAAAAACAATGAGCTATGCTATTGTGAATCCAAAGACCAACCCAGCATAAGAAAAGTGGCGATCCTGGGAGGAGAAAGGAAAATTAAGGTTATTATTAAATAATGAATATTATTAATCTGTTTCCATGTTCTGAAGTCAAATCATTAAAAAACTGCATTTGAACACCAAATGTGTCACAGCTAAGCTGTCCCATTTCCAGGGCTAGCTCCAAATGTGCCAGAGTAATGCAGCCTTCTTTGACTGGATTTAGAGGGATCCACTGCGTAGCCCCATGTAATGGTACGCTTGATGGCCATCAAGTGGAGCAGTCAAGACTGGTTGGCACTGGATGCCGAAACAGCTGTTGATGCACAGCAGAAATTCTCGATTGACCCCTCTTTAATTCCACAACGCTCTGTGAAGGGGCCTTACTTTGACGGATGTGGGAAACTATTATCAAATTATTGATGAAAAAAGACCAGTTGGTCAAAACAATAGACCTGGAATATAGACCATCTCTCAAACTGATGGCAGATAAGTGGTTTCAAGAGAACAGGTATCACGTTCAACCTCTTGTTCCCAGGCAGGCATACACACATTCTAAAACAAAGTCTGGTTTGGGTGGGGGACTCTCAGAAAATGTGATCTCCCTCTTACTGAATGTCTTTGGAAGAAATGGAGAAGTAATATAAAGACAGGCCAGATGTGAACATTTAGAGTGTCCATGAATAAGATCTTTCCTCTGACAATACACTGATGTTCAGAGTCAAGGTGAGGCCTAATAGATGGTAACCAAATCAAAATATACCACTGCACCGTAATAAAAGCTCCCACAAAATCTAACAAGACAAGGATATTTAACAAACAAAAAACACACCAAAAAAAAGGGACATTCGGGAACCAAATATTCACAATATACACGTTCTCTTACTGTCGTCATGTAACCTACATACGTGTCTGTAGATACTGTGAGCGTGTCGTGCATGCTTTGTTTGATATCTTTGAGAAGGTTGTTATTTGCTGTGGTTCCCTTCCTGCCAGGTCTTAGCTCTGTCAACACTTGCTGCAGCAAACATGGAGCAGCGCCATTTTATCAGACCTGAGACACGGGGGCTGCAGCCTCAGGTACAACCATGATTCACATGAACTGTCACCCATTCCATTCTACGTATGCGCTTTATCTCCTTGTACCTGGTAAACAAATCTCTCCTATCAGAGACACAGGAAACGGTAATCGTCTCAGTAGTAAATGAACAATCTGTAAAATGAGCAAACCACAAAATGCAACGCTCAATGCAGCGCAGTACTGAACTGTCTGCACATACTGCTACTGTGTGTACATAAATATGTACCAAAATCAGTGTGACTGTGTGAACTAATGCAAAACAGACTCTTTTTTTCCTTTCACCTCGAAAGCCTCAATTGTTCCTCTTTTTTTATTCCCCCTGCAGACATTCCAATCAAATGGTCTTACTGTTTCTTGGCAAAGCAGCGATTTGTCAGGGGGTGGGGGGCTGGGGGCAGAAACTGAACATGAAAATACAGAGAAACTGGGAAGAGTTTTTCCATCCACCATTTGCAATATGACAGAAATAGCAGTGCTGCATTCATTGTGGAGGGCGGTCTCTGGTCACACTACGAATGAAGAGGGCCAAGACCAACAGAAACAAAAGGACAGTGTATGGCCCTTGTGTGTCTCTGCTAACAAGCTGGTCGTGTACGATCACAAAAATACAGTAAAAGGTTGCTAAAAGGTGACATTAAATAGAGAAGAAGTTGAAGCAGAAATAAAGCGGACTAATAAGACGAGCCGCCTTCATTAAAACGGGCAGGTAGCCAGGAATTAGATGCCCCCTACCCCTTCTTTGAAAGGAGAAAGACAGAGTGACAGATACAGGGTGGGGGGTGGAATGGAGAGATGCTGCAAAGTCAGGGGGAGGGGTTGGCACTTGCAGTGGTAAAGGAAAAGGAGATTGTGAATGAGAATGTGTAGGGCTGCGAGAGAAGATGCATCAATCAAGAGAGTGGGTAGTAGGACTGACATTAACCACAAACACAGCAGAAGGGACATTCAGCAGTCCTTTGTAGCCAAATACACCCAAACTATTCTCTTTCAGGGGAGGTTTATATCCCACTTGGATCAAAGACGGCGAACACTTGTTTTTCCGGAAGCAGGGAGAAAACGAAAGACTGAGGGAGGGGTCACAGGAGGGTTTGAAACTCATTCTTCATGTCTGTTTACCTCTGCTGAGAGAAGAAAGAATATGGAGCGTTGTGGTGGCTTCTGCGGTTTCCCTGGCAGAGGCTGGATTAATGAAGCCACTAGGGGGTTGTCTACCGGTGTGTGTGTGTGTGTGTGTGTGTGTGAGAGAGTGTGTGCACGCTTGAAAACATAGGGCAATAGAACACTATATACGTCCCTTGTTTAACAGGGCCAAATGGTGTGGCGATGATTTAACCCAACTACTTCCATGTATTTCTTGTCTTTCCTTTTTTTTAATTTCTTGTCATTTCTGGTATCTGGTCTGTTCCACAGGGTTCTTCAAACAGAACCACTTCAGCTGCAGAAGGAAAGGAGAGAGCCGTGTTTGTTAGCAGCCGGCAGTACGCCTCACGGCTCCGTGCACCGTCTGGGTGACCAACAAACAGCTGCTGGGCTGCAGTTCCCACAGTCTTAGAAGACCCCCACTCTCACACCTGCTACTGGGGAGCCAGTCTGGACGGCTGCTGACTGCCACGGACTACTTAATCATTCCCCAGTCAGCTGGTGAGATGGGGACGTAAGACCGGGAGGAAGGGGTGGGGTGGGGTGGGGGGGCTCGGGGGGGGCTGTCTAGTGTTTAAGACATGAAATGGCGTGGGGGGAGGCGTAGAAAACGAAGGTTACGTGGGAATGGAATGAATACCCTTGAATCAAGAGGGGGGAGGGCTCCTTTTGGGGATGAAGTGGTGTGTGTGTGTGTGTGTGTGTGTATTCTGTAGGAATGTTACAAAACTTCTAACTTTACAGAGTACAGAGGAAAATGTATGAAGGACCTTTAAACACCAACCCAACAAAATTGCAGTTGTGATGTCAGAGCCAATCACAGACATGCGTCAATATGGTGTGTGTGTGTGTGTGTGTGTGTGTGTGCGTGTGCGCACATGAATTCCGCTTTAAAGCCTTCGCCAGCTGGTCCGCGAGGCAGACGGATCTGAGAGGACGCAACTAGGTCATCCCAGTGTGTTTCAACTGCTGCACAGCATCAACATGCATGTGTGTGTGTGTGTGTGTGTGTGTATGTGTTTACATGTGCAAGTGTTTGTGTTTGTGAAAGAGGGAGAGAGGCAACACAAGCCTTTGAGCCACAGTAACCTC
>JBBMJM010000023.1:657502-670795 GCA_037832705.1 Centriscus cristatus
CACACACACACACACACACACACACACACACACACACACACACACACACACACACACACACACACACACCTCTATTATATACTGTCACACATGAAAACGCAGCTCATCCCCACTGACAGTCAATGCTGTCTTCCCGCTTCCAGATAGTTGGGGGGGGGGGGTCCTGGTGCTCTACGTCCACTCTACGTCCTTTATCTATCTGACACTGCATGAGTACTCACTAAATACACTTAATCAGGCTGGTCATTCTATGTCCCTATAACTCGTTAAAAATATCATAAAATAAGTGTGCACATCATTAGTCCCCTTCAATATTAGGACCACCATCGACTGCTGATGGGTCATTCCTGGCCATCGTCTTAAGAGCTTCATTACGTTCTTTCTTTTATTCCTTCACGTATTTTTTTCTTTTTAAACGGTCCCAGAGTTCCATGTCACCATCTTTCTTTCGCTCCTTTCCATCCTCTAAAGTCCTTTGTCTTAGTTGTGCCCCTGGTCGGGGCCTCGTTACCACAGTTTTCTAAGTTTTTCTCTCTGTAGCTCGGCATTTCCTTCATTCTTTGTGCCAGTAGTACTTGATACTTGATATGGCTGACACACACACACACATACTTCAATGCAGCACGTGGGATATGTAATGAAAAAAAAAAAATAATAATAATAATATATATATATATATATATAAAAATGCATTGGCTTAAAACGGGTTGTGCATGAACAGGAACAGGTACAACTCCAGGAATCGGCCTTTTCACCACGGCTTCAAACAACAAAGTGACATCATCTATACACTATATGACATTTCATCCGAAGTTAGCCTTAATATGCCAATAGATGAATTACATGCAAATAAGTGTGAAGAATTTCCTGGCACGAACTGAGGGCTGAAAATCTTTGACTCATGCAGGATTTAATAAAGTAGAGTCACAAAAGCCACACAGGGTTAAGAGTCTCCAGATGTTAACATACGATCATCTTTTGTTCCTTAAATGTTCCAGGTATATGTCTCGTGTCTCATGTCTCGCCCAAATGTGCTTCTTTGATACAACATAAGTATAGAGTTATGTGATTTTCAGTGTTCCAAAATGTGGAATATAAAGTCAATAATGAGTCATGTGTAGTATTTCGTCTGAGCAACACTGTGACACTGTAACACTGTTCTTTTCTAATGTACATGAGTCAGTTTGGAGTAAAGCTTGGTGCAAGTATTCATTACCCCCTCAGAAGAACATCCACAGTGGTAGCATTAGCTTTGTGCGGTACTTTTACTTGAGTAAAAGGTCAAACTCACCACGAGAGCAGTGTAACACAGAGAGGATAATTAAAAAGGCATGTCAGAGTTCAAGGCCCGTTGGAATGACCTTTGTTTAAGCCCAGCAGTTACACCGGCTCGGGGTGGACGACGTCAGGAGAACGCTCCCAGACACACGGAGAGGATTTAAGGGCACCCACCATGTCTGGATCTGGGCACTCTTTACAATCAAACGTGTGGTGAGAAAGGAAAGGAAAGATATCCAGGCTATTCTAGAATACACAACAAAAAAACTGTATTCTAACAGTACATCCTACCCTACCTTAAACCTAACGTCTAACTCTATCCATCAACCAGGTACTCCAGTTACATACCCACATGGATATTTATACTCTTGATGCAAACATTCAGATCTACCTTACTCCTCTGATAGTAACAGCAGGTGTTGCGTTAACATTTCAGCCTGAAAGCAGAGCACACAGCGAGGAGATGTCTTTTTTTGTGTTCTAATATAACACCAAGGGCATGCGAGGACACCATTCTTTCAGCCCCACTCTCCCTGCATCTCAGCTGATCTCCCTGTCCCTCTTTTGTTTCACGCCCCCTTTCTTTCCTTCCTTCCTTCCTTCCCCCTTCCACTCCTCACACCACACTCGGCGTGCTGTCGAGGTGCCCTCATGCTTCACTGCCTGGCGCTGCAGGCACACTGGACGTCAGTCCGCATTTCAATCCGCTGTACTTGCTCTGCTGCGTGTGTGTGTGTGTTTGAGACAAATGGCATAATTGTGCATGCATGTACAAACTGTGTGTCCATCTGTGTACACGAACACTACCCACTAAGTGTGCAATGCATGCATAATGTGTATGATGTGTGTATGCGTAAATGGGTCAGGGTGTGTTAATCTGTGATTATTGCATATCAGTGGTTGGCATTTAGTTTGGGGGAATGTGCTGGCTGAGAGCGTGCACTTCACTTGATCATGACACTCACCTTTGATTTTCGGGTCAGCAGCCTATGAGGGGGGAGACAAGAGAGATGTTTGACTCAAATACAGCAAAAAGTGGAAGTTCAGTTACATCTGTTGAACAGTTGTAGTGATCGAACAGACCTGCTACTGTACATTTAGACACAAATGAACCGAAGCTATGAGTTCAATAGGAAATCACAACTCTTGTATCGGTGTGCATTTCATCATCACCTGCTTCTGCACAAAGTCCTTCTTGGTCTTTTCTTCTTGCCTTTTCTTTTTCTTTTCTTCCATCAAACGGTTCTCTCTCCTCTGTCGCTAGCTTCTCGCAGCTGTTCAACAAGAAAGGAAAAGACTGATGAGTGAGCTGTTGTGTTGTGTTTCCAAAAACATGTTCTCCTTCCGTCATTCTGCCATAAAACATCAGCATCCAGAGCACCATGTGATCGTTATCAGTCAGTCTCTCCACACTCTCAAACACAAGTCTTTACTAGCAAGCCAGCCAAAACTAAAACAAAACAGAACGAAAAGGGCCGTGGCTGAGCCATACCGACAGTATGTACGCAGAGAGCAAGAAATAAAAGAATAAATATCGTGAAAACAATTCCCTCAAACAGCACAAATATGATTTCATCTTAAATTCACTCTGTATCGTCACTGTGGACATATTAACCATACGTCTATGTGCCTCAAGGGGCAAATGGAAAGGTCGTCCATGTTAGTTGGTGATGGATGCTGCATGGCAGGAAAACAGGGGACAGCTTTCCTGTGAGCTGACAAAGTAAAAGCAAAGTTAACTTCCCTCCTGACCTCATATATCCGTACCTGTCTCTCTCTCTCTCCCCCCTCCATAATGCTGACACCATCAGCATCGCCCCTGCAGTGTTTGCCTTCTAGCTTCAGGTTTACCAATGCTGGCAGCATGACACTGCAATCAGGCAGAATGTTTCTGAGGTCAAACTGGCATTACAATTTACATTTGGTTTGAAGGTATTTGCCAGCAAAAAATGACCAATTTGACTAGATATTGCCTCGTAATGAATACATCCAAACGCAAATAATAACATGAAAAGGAAAGAAGACTACGGTACTCTGAGAGATGTTTGAATCCCAACAAATGCAAACCTGTTTTACTCCCATTTTGCATCTGGCAAACTAACAAAGTTAGTATCCAAATGAAAATGTGTTTTTTTCTCCATTTAAAGACATAAAACAAATAAAACACACAATAATACAACTAGTACAAGTGTGTCAATAACGGGAGGTATACACAGGCAAAGACTCACAACAGACACACAAAGGCACAGGCATATGGATGTACGTACATGTATGTAAAGGCAGGAGGCAGTTGGTCTGATACCTGCCTTTTTCTGTTAGGGATGCGGAGGAGGGAGAGGAAGAGAGAGGGGAGGGCAGAGGGAGGAGAGAAGGGGAAAACCAGGAGGAGGATGAAAGCAGATACAGAGCAACACCAATTAAGAACGACAGCCGCCGGAGAAGCAGACAGGGTGCAGAGAAGTAGAAGAACAAGGAGAGAGAGAGAGAGAAAAGGGCTGGAGGGAGGGAGAAATAAACCAAAAAAAACCCATGCAACATACTCCAGAAAAGGAGGAGTTGGAAAAAACTGAACTAAGTGTGACTGAGTCTGAGCAGACGAGGAGAGAGGGGGGTGGAAAAGAACTCTAAAACATCCATCCACCTTGATCGCTGGTCTTTAAAAGCGGAGGAGTCGAGAGCTCAGGGTGGAAAAGCATTCATGGGTGAAAGCTCTAGAAGGAAAACACACATGTTCTGAACAACCGTCAGACCCACCACACACCCATCACGAAGGAGGGGGGAGCACGAGGGAGGAGGAGGCAAGGCAGCAGCAGAAAAATCATATGCTCACGGAGTGTGGTAAACCTACTCTCCACCAGCATCTCCAATGAGCACCCATGACACCCATCGCTGGGGTATTAAGACACCACAGCGCTATTACCTGGACCATTATCACAGACAGCCTTTACCTGGGGAATTATTCCCCACGACACATTACTGCTGCAGACTTTGACGACTTTCCACATACTGTATGTGTGAGGGTGAGCGTTGACTCAACCATCGGGGAAAACAAGCCTGTAAATTCCACAGCTGATAAGCAGTAATGCTGCTGTTGGTGGGCTGGCGCTGTCTCTGCTGTCTCACTGGCCTCTTGGTTTGCGAGTATCCCGTGCATACCATCTCTGCTTTCAGCAGGTGGAAAGAGCGGCTTGTGAAAATATACAAGCTCCCTTTATTGCTACTAGTCTGGACTTGATCAATGAAGTGCGGCAGGAATAGCCTTGGCTGGTGGAATCTGGTGGTGAGGGGCTGATGAAAGGGGAATCCAAACGAAAGAGAAAGTCAAAAGATTCAAATTATGAGAAAGTCGGAGTGGTGCTATAAATAACAGCTTTGCGGACTGCCTCTAGAAAATTAGCTCTCCGTGTCTTGGCTCCTTCCTCTGCCAAGTCAATATGAAACTTTAACACGGTGGCAGCTCATTAAAAAGGAAAACAGCACAATGCACAAGACCAAACAGGCCTGCTCCCTGCCAGAAATACAGCTAAGGCTTATTGAATTTAGGAAGCTGACAAGCCCACTGTGTTTGTCCTGTGTTTATGTCAATATGTGAATGGTCACGTTTTGCATATTGTGAAAATTTGTATTTAGCTGTGTGTCCATCCAGTGGCTTGGACGCTGCAAGGTAAATCCTTGTCTGGAGGCGTGAATAATCAACAGATTAGCATTGAAATAATGACAGTATCTCTCCGATTTGGACACATTTGTTCACACAAGAGGAGCCTGTTTGGACAATTAAAAAAGGACAGTCTGTGTTTGCTTCTTGGGGCTATGGCCCAAGAGTACCGCTGGGTATCACAATGTTATCCTGCTGTTACAGCTCATTATTCTGTACCAATACCAAGTGTCTCTCACTGTTAACACATTTGAATCAGAATCCCACATATACTAATATGTAAGAAAAAATAGGAATCACAACATTCACTTCCAAGTCCGACACACTGTACACATCAGCAAAGTCATAATATAATTAAGTTAAGTTAAATCCCGTTATACTGTGAACATCTAAACAAGCTCAAGTAAGACCAGAACAGGCTGTACAGTATGCTAAGACACCAAGACTAAGAACCAGCAGAGCTCTCCACAAGGTTACTTTGACACATCAACAGTTGTCAACAGTTGTAACAACTGCAAAAATAACAGAATCATGTTAACACTTTTGGGAACAACACTCACTCTTGTGCTCGACAAAAAGAAAGACAATGTCAAGAAAAGGCGCAAACTTGTGACAACTCTGCAATTGCAATGAAGGCATGAATGTAGAAATCCCAGCGTCTTACCGTCCACAATATCCTGAGATCAGGGTTCACAATGACTTAAGTCCATTTTCGCTCATGATGGAATTCTACTAGAGACTCCTGCATTATCGGGCTACGACGGCACAATTCGTCTATCAACTTACTGGATGTGGCTTACAAATAGTAAGACTTTCCTCTCCAACATATCATACATTTTCAGCTCAACTGGGTTGAACCTCAAAAGTCACAAACCTCCGGCGGGCTCCGTTAAATGCATTCAATTTTACACTAAGGCAAGAAAATCCTATAGACAGTGTACATTTTTCAAGACTTACTAGCCTTAACTCCAACCTGGGGCAAGACCCAGCATATAACACAGCCTTAACAAAGAGCTTTGGAAGTGCCGTAGGGCCTAAGTCCTGTTACATAATAGGTTAGGCTGTCTAATGTTAGTTTGGACCTGCGAAAGGGAGCATATGAATTGGATGTCCGGCATATTCTCTGTCAGCTTCCATGTGATGGCCCACTCTACTCCATGTCTCTCCAATTAGCCGACATGGAGCAGAAGGAGGAAGAGAGGCCCCAAATAAACCTCAGCACATAGAACATTCCCCTGGACCTGTGCCAAGACTCACAGGCAGCAGCTTGCTGGGCTTCAGCTTCCCTTCCCCCATCCGACTGCTCCAATACTGACCTGGCTTACCCCTGGTGGGCCCCCTAAGCCCCTGCCCCCTCCATTGGCACACACATTGGACAAGCAGGAGGGGTTAAACAGACCCCAAAAACATCATTTGTTTTAACTCTCATATAAGTCTCTCATACAGACGCCCAGTGTGCGACACAAGTTAAGCCCGTGTTTGTCTTTGTATTCAGGAAAGCGAAATTGTAACAACGCTTCTCATTCATCTGGGTGTGCAATTAGGATATATGGAGTTTCTTTTACACACCAATAGTGCCGGGGTAGTTATGTAACGTCAACTGGCTTGACATCAATGACATGTCAAATTGTCATGTCGTGTCTCGGGAAAACGTGGCTCAGAGTGGAGAAAACCCTAATGTGAAGAACCTGGAAAACATTCACTGAAAACCCATAAATGAATGACAGATTGATTGTGTTTCCCTCTACGCTGAGACCACATATTCTGGCTGTTACAGTTACTCCGACAAACAAGCTGTCAAGAGATGAGTCCTTCTTTAGGAAAATGCAATGTGTGAAATACCTGTTTTGCTCTTATTCTGTCTCCCAAAATGAAAACCCATTGTTGAGATAAAGACAGTATGATGGCTTTTGGCAGCCGCCAGCTGATTCCACTGTAAATGCCCCCCGACTGGAGTGGCCCCCCGCAGTGGTGTTAAGCATGTTATCTACTCGGATTGTGCCAGTTGTTAAAGGCCTCACAATCACAGTCTCAGTAACCACGACTGTCGCGTCTGGGCTAAGGTCAACGACGTGAAACAGAGATAGACAACACCAGCCACCCTTTAGAGATTTAACAGGTACAAAACAAAAGTGACTGAACCTTCTCTTTCATGTTCAAACTACAATACAGAACAAAATACAGACACCAGGAACCCGAGGCAATTACATCAGGCACTGTAGTGGAAACCAGGCTAATGATAGCAACCTGAGGAACCGACTCAAATCACCCCTTTAAGGTTCAAGCAAGGGGAAGCACGCCTTGGGTTTCCTTTTTAACAAATGATCCTTTGGCCATGCAGGATGGAGTTACTAACAGGGTTTGTCCTACAGGCTGTGGTACACTCAATACTATGTCTGCAACCCAACAGCCAGGCTAGATCCAGAGCCCACATGGAATATGGGTTTCCTGCCAGTGTGCTGCCAAAACAGCAAAAATATAATTCAGTGAGACCGAAATAATTTGTTTCAAAGTTTCAGCGTACATTAAGAGCAATACCCATCCACGTTCCCCCTGTGGATAATATACACACGCCAATGGAACCCCCAAATTAGAGCTCAGCTTTTATAGTGCTCCCTGCAGAGTGAAAACACTCTGCTAGAGGAGAAAGACGGCCGACATCCTCTCTGCAACATTACACATCTTGTCTTTGAGGTAGAGAGAAGTGTCCGACTAATGCACACCCCCCCATCTGCTGTGGTTCCCGCCGGATGAGTCGCCTGCAGAGGTTGTGAGGGTGTCTGTGGTGTCTGAAAAGATGGTAAAGAATCGAACTGTGGTAGTGGACAGTCCGCAGTATCTATGACATGCCACAGTGCCCTACTGAACACTCTCACTAAGCCAGGAAAGAGGAAGAATTTACCTACCAGGGAGCGAGCAGGCTCCCTCTTCTTAACCGGTTTTAGGTATTCCTCCTTCTCCTATCTTTTGTCTTTAGTGCTCGTTTTGGGAAAGTTGGGCTTGTGTATAGCAGGGGAGGACCCCGGAGCTGCTGTTTGTGTGTCTGTGAGTCAGCGGGAGGCACCCCATGACCTGATAAACAGCAGCAGGGCATTAACCTTAGGCCCTTGAGCCCAACAAAAATGGCCATACATACAAACACGCAGGATCTGCGGCAACAAGAGCGCATTCCAAAACATAGCACGGCAGTATTTCGAGCAATGAAGGCATGTGCACTACACATGAAAATAATGTCCTCACACACACACACACACGCACACACACACACACACACGCGCACACAGTATGTGTGCTGCTGCTCTCGCGCATTTTTCATTTCATCACCTCGCTGGTGTGTGACGGTAGAGATAAGACAGTGGTGACAGCGATGACGGGGGGGGGGGGGGTTGAAATTGGACGGGAAATTATGTACTTCAATTAAGACACGCGGAAGAGATATTAAAAGCTGTACTCCAGTGCCTGGGGACAGGATGCAGGAAAGGAGGGACGCAATGGAAGGCGACAGTTCAATCAGACTCTCCCCGCTTTCTCACCGAACCACGAACCAGGGGGTGGAGGGAAGGAGGCAGAGACGGCTTTATTTAATAAAGTACTTGGAATTAATGTAGTGGAATGTACAATAGTGTGCTCGTAGTGTGCTCGACACACAATATCAAGCAGTTTCACCGTGAATCAAAGGTTAAAGAGTGTAAACTGAATATTCAATATTTCTTTTTACATTATTCTCATTGACGCTGCATCGTGATAGCGCAAATTCACATTTTATACAGTTAAGACAGGAAAAAGGCCAAACTACAGCAATCCCCGCTTGATCAGAGTAACTATTTAAAACAAGAGACAGCAATTCCCTGCACAAGCAGAATCATCCCACTCTCACATGTGCAGAATGTCTTCCAGTCCTGCTCAACCAATCAAGAAAGAGCTATGATATAACACAAAAGTTCCCAACGGATCATTGCCAGTCCCCTCAACACACTCACAACCAGGTTCAATGGCAACATACCAGAAAATGTAAATACTGACAAGAGTGTGTATTACTCCCCTCTGACGTTTACGTTAGTATCTTGTGGGGATTCCCACTGAGGAACACCATGTTGGTACAGATGACAGGACACAGTCGAGTCCTGCTTGTGGTGAAACATCTCAGATGATTAGGCAGACATCACCAGATGAGCGCAGATGCCAGGGGATGTTTTGATGGAGTCGACATGTATTAATAGAAGCTAACTTCTCTTCACTTTTTTTTCCTCCTCCGTCAGTGTTGCCGTGTGTTTCAAACGTACCTTGCGTTAACAGGAGCTTTGGCCGCTGTCAGAGGAGAGTCGGTACATGGCAGGCAGAAGGGAAAAAAATCAAAATCAAAATCAAAGCTTTCTTCTCCGGCGTCCTTTCCAAAGTTTACCCGTAAGGAGATGGAGCAGAGATTCAGTCGGTGACTGCGGCTGCAGCAGCAGCTTGGTGACGGATACCGAGGTAAACAACGGCCAGATATCAGCCGCAGACACACACACACACAGGGAACGGCAGCGCGCGGTTTCAAAGAAAAATCATCGGAGGAAAGGAAAATGCAGGATATTAAACCCGCCAAAAATAGTTTTAAAAAACCGTCAGGATAGTAAGAGGCAGGGACGGAACATGGAGCACAACAACAACGAATAACTGTACCTTCGGAAGCAGGTAAATAACGCTTGGTAACGGTAGCAGGTTGGCGAAGGTAAGTTCGTCGTGGACCGGGAGGGGGGGTTGTAAACCAGACGAAAGAGGTGTTTTTCCGCCCCCAAATCGCCGATTTCTCAGTTCTCGCGTAATAGCGTCAGAACAAGCCGACGGCAGTCAGCCAGCCAACTTGTTTTAAAGTGCAAAAGAAACGGTGTCGTCTAAGTGGCCGGCTGGGCGACTGGCGACCGGCCGGCTGCCGCGAATGCAACGTGAGAAGCGACTCCGGGGAAATACATTCTGAGCGGGTCCGGTTAGCGGAGCGGACGGTCGGGAGGCGTTCACGCAGCTCTCGGTGACAGCGGTCGAGCAGCCATTTTGTTCAAACTAACAACTGCAGCAGTCTCCTCTCCGCCTCCCGGGAGCAGGCAGACCAGGAAGCGGCCCCGGATACGTCACTCCCGACCAACCAAACGCCAGACGCGAACTCCTCCCGCCGCCCTCCGGTCCGCCCCAGTCGGAGCCCCAGCCGCCACCGACTCCGAGGACCGGCCGACCGACCGACGCACAGACAGACAGACAGACGTGCAAAGAGGTATGCAGCTGCCTCACGCGGCCATGTAGAAGACAAACGAAAGGGTCAGACATGTCTCCTGGTGTTCTCAGTCCCAGCAAACTGCTTCATCCGGCCCGGTTCGAGATCGCTTTAACAATGAGAGGTCCGTTTTTGTTTTGTTTTTTAACCGGGCTGTCTTTCATGCAGTGATTTATGTAATTTCCCTGGAATTTAACAATTATGAATGGGTTGTGTGTTGGTATATTTACTCAGTGTTTTCATAAAAGCCTTATTTCTATATATTTTGTGTCATGACAAAAACAATTACAGTTCCTATTGAATTTAACCTTTACATGGCACTTTTCCCAGTCTAGCTCCGTTTACCTGCCTGATCTGAACCACTACAGATCTCTGTCGTCAGAGCGTCTGTCCTCTCGTTTGAAGGTCTCATCCTCGTCTGTCCCGGTTGCCTCTTGTTCTCTTCAAAGAATCGGCTCATTTGCAAATGACACATCACTTCCTAGCGGCGGTACCTTTAAATTCCTTCAATCGATGATCTTTGATGAATATAGTTGCACGTGTTCTACTGGTCAGTGCAACGCAGAGAGAACAACAACAACAACAGTACAGCACCGTATCGAAGTGAATGTCACTTTCAACATCACGCCTCATGTGACAAATCATTGAAAAAGTTGGAAATGATGAATTTGTTTGGGAGATTCATCTGCTTCTATAGGGGCTAACACCAAGTCGCTCTACCCAAGCTGACCTTTTCCAAGAATCTGCTGATCACATGATGTCCAGAATCGCAGGGCGATAATTTTGAGCTATTCACAAAATGATGGATGAGGTCGCCCTTCTGCCCCTTAAATCGCTTCTGCAGCCGTTCCAGAGAAAGAAAATGTGGCCCCCCTGTCCATTCTCTGCACCCCTTTCTCATGGAAATGAACGCTCCATGCACAGACAAATACACACACACACACACACTCTGTGCAGTGGGAGCAGGTCAGGGCTGCAGTCGACAAAGGGGAAGGCTGACCAGTGAGAACCCGCTCAGCAAAGCTCACGACTCCTATACGACAGTGGGAGAGACTGCTAATGAGAAAGCCAGGGGCCCTGGCCAAAAGGGCTTTTTTCCTCCTTTTCAAGGCAAGATGCCCAAACCTATTAAAACAGCAAGTTTGACTGAATGGAGGAAGCAGATGTTCAGTTCCTCGGGGTTAAGGAGGGTGAGAGAGAAGGGGAATGTCTTCAGAGAAACGCCTTGAGGGATATGGAGTTGACTGTGAACCCCAAACTATGAAGCAGTCTATAGGAATCCGCCGCTCTCTCTCATAGCTGCTCAGTCATCAGTAACATTTACAGTTACTTGAAGCATCGGTTCAATGATTTATGGCATTGCCATTTCGACTCAAGCAGTCTTACTGTGTGTACACACGACAACTTGCTGTGTGTGTGTGTGTGTGTGTGTGTTAATGGATGTGAGCAAGGGAAAGGCAGCGCGCAAGTGTGTATACATGCAAATCCATATCCATGGACGTGTACAGAAATGCGAGGTTTGCTCATCTTTCTCCGAGCACATCCCCTCTGTACCTCACCACAGCTTTTCTTTTACTCGTCTCCGAGATGTTTCTTTGACTCCACCAATTTCCTTAATTGCTTTCACATTTAAGCAGACTGCTGACAGCAGCAAGCGCATGGGAAAGGTTCGCCTGGCATTCTGATAAGAAATACACCCCACACAGTCTGCAGGGCTGCAGCGGAGGCAGTCCGTCACTCCTTCCTCTCTCAGACAACGCAGTTCTCTTCCTCCGGCTTCTGCCCTTCTTTCCTCCTTTCTAGCGTTCGCGGTGCTCTTTTGCCTTTTGTTTTAATTCCAGCTTAATCATATGCGTTACGCATAAGGTTTTCATTTCAAGCCACCCGAGCCCTCCAGACACATGTGTACAAATTCACACAAGAATGCATGTGCGCTTACACCACGGAGTCACACACACACACACACACACACGCACTGGGATCAGAGATCAGAGGTACACATACACACACTTTGGCTATGTCTTATGTGGATACATGCATATTTAATGCACATGCTCGGTGGCTACGTTTTATCATTTAAACATATTTCCCATGAGAGAAAGTATCTCTTTCCGCCATTAATAATCACGCACATTCATAAAAGTCAGACACATCACTCGACGTGCAACACAAAAGAATCCCAATAGCCGACATTTTCGCTGGAGTTGTGGAATATATTCCACAGTTTATGACGGACTGTGTATGTTTGTAGGATCACCTGGTATTTAGAGAATATTCAGAACATGACGTGGATGTTTAATCTGGCTGAATTACACGACCACGATGGGAAGAAGAAGTCCAGAAGCAGCATTTCTCAGGCACTGTTTTGCGGAAGAAGACATTTTTTGTTGTTGTTGTGCGATGTGGAATGACTGATGAGGCATCAGTATTTCAGTATTGATCCCGAATACACAATCCTCCTCCACATTCCTCATCTAATGCTTGCAGGTAATCAAAATGCAGACAGCGCAGAGCTGCTGATGCTGCGGGGCTGAAAGTGACATTTCCAGAGGCATGACTTGACATATGCAAGAGCAAGTTATGATGGTAATTGAGACAGAGGAAGGGACCAAATGAAACCAAACTTAACCTGAAAGTGCAACTTCACCATCTGTAGCGATGTGGTTGAGCTGAGACTTTCGGGTTCTCAGTCTCTAAATGAATAAGAGCGGTGCTCATTGCTTGTCACTGAGGTGTGCAAGCGCTGCAAAAACATATGTCACGCCGTGGTTGACGGCGTGGTCGTCCACACGCCGAGGAGACGTCCTTTCCGTTAACGTTCATTAAGAATAAACATTGAGCAGCGAGGGTCCAGCTTCTAAAAGCCATTAGGTGGAGAAATGTGCACTTAATGCTGCAGACACGCACACACACAAATGTAGTTATCGTTACATATGTTGATCATAAAAGTACATAAGTACCTTCATTAATATCCTGCACACATATGCAGTGCCGACCGTCGCAGCGCTGTTTCTATTTCATAACACGTCTCGACTACGGGGCAGCATCGTAATAGCAGCAGAGCTCCACTGAGGTATGTATGTGCGGTGGCATGAGTGCACAACTACTG
>JBBMJM010000023.1:672849-683693 GCA_037832705.1 Centriscus cristatus
GTGTGTGTGTGTGTGTGTGTGTGTGTGTGTGTGTGTGTGTGTGTGTGTGTGTGTGTGTGTGTGTGTGTGTGTGATGTCATTATCTTCAGGAAAAACGTCACGTCAGGACACACAGTCCTCCAGGAGACTCCACACAGCAGCTTCTCATCCAGACACAAAAACACTACTGAGGTCTGTCTAAAATGTTCAGTAAATCAAATTCAGTGGAAATGTGTAAGAATGGGTCATTTCAGTTTTTCCCTTAGTCGTCTTTACTTTTGGAACTACTGTTCACGTGGGAGCAGAGCGGGGTCGACCCCCCCTGGACCCTCCAGGCAGGTCACCCTACAGAGCTTCATGCCCAGACACGGACACACATCACATCACACAGCACTCCTCTCTAATCGTGGGTTAATTCGATTAAACTTACTGTATTTTATCAAATCTTTTTTGGACTTTTGGAATGATAACTGCATGAAATCCTAAGGTCATTCATGTTTGTACTTTGTCAGTGTGATAATAGTGAGTATTTATCCATGATAAAAGTGCTCTGGTGCTGCCAAGGTCATGCTTTGACCACATAACAAACCCTCTGGCTGCAGTTCAAGGAGACGGCATCCCAACAGAGCGTGGACGACCACAAACACAGACCGTCTGCTGCTGTCAGACCAAGGACATGGACGTGGTTACTTGAGTCACTGGCAGACGTGCAGACATCAGACTAATCGAGCCAACCTTGTTACTGGTTTCCTCTGGTGAGAGATCTAATACTCTGTGGTGTTCATGGAAAAACAACATGTTTTCTTCTTTCCACAATGAGGAGGTATGAGAGCCCTAAAAATCTTCACCATGGGTACCAGACAAATTGTCCTTGTTCTGACATATAGTCATGACTCATGAAACAATTAGCGAGCCTGGTTCCACATGGTTCATTTCTTCGTATGGCCGTCGGTCCTGCTTTTATTCTTTTGTGACCCCACACCGATGCATATGTCCAAATGTTGTGTTTTCAGTTGAACACGTGCATCTTGAACAAGTACTGTATATTGTCAACTGGTGCACTGGGCATATTACTTCTATACTACTATTATTAGGGTTCAAAGGTTACTCGTCATGGCTTTATTGCACAGAAATCCTACCTTCCGCGACACGGTTAAGGAATGTGGACACGATCACAGCGTCGGATTCGAGCTGTGTCCGCTGGGATGGGAACCAGCACCACAATAAGACCCTGTACACCTGTAGGGGCTGAGTGAATGACTTACTGTCAGGGTTCGGGGACTTGCGTCCAGCATGGCTTGGTGAAGAGCAGCGAAAGGTGGTGACGATGGTGTTGTGGTGGGGGTTGGGGTGGTGTGGGTGGTGTACTGCTGGGTGGTGGCCGTTGTTTTCCGCTGGGGCTCTGGTGATGCTGATTTCCGGTTTACGGACATCCCCGGGACTCGGGGGCTCAAACCTGCGAGTGTGATTTTGTTCAGGCGTTCGGTTGGTCCCATTGTTGTTACTGTTGCCTTCGTTGCGGCGAATCACAGGTGACTCGGTCTTGGCAAAGGTCACTTCCCTCTTGTGGCTCATCTCTGGGGTTTTGGAGTGGCCCAGGACCTCGGGACGTTTCAGGGCGCTGTTGGTTACATAACGTGCAGAGGCAGGGCTGGTGATGTTTTCCACATGTTTGCTAGCAGAGGAAGAGATGTCAATGGAGAGTTCAGATCGGCGGGACACAGGCTCAGGGGTCTTGCAGCCCCCTCCGCCCATGATGGAGCGAGGTTGGGTATAGTTGAGGTTGTTGTTGTTAGTGGCTGGCGCAGCGGTACCCAGGTCACGGTAGTAGATGCTGGTGGGAGACATGGCATTACGGTGGGGGGAGTTGGTGGTGCGACGAGAGCCGGGGGAGGAGTGAGACGAGGTGTCGACATCCTCCACTTCGAAGGATCTCTTCAGAGCTGCGTGCACAGGACAGAGGAAGGTGATTATTGAGTGTACTTCAACTGTTTCTGTTAAGATCACCGGGTTCAGGAGACGCTCCTCTACTTTCAGAATCGAATTTATTCATCGTGGTTCACAGCTGGAGTTACATAAGAAAGGCTGAACCACCTCTCGTTGTGATCGGTGGGTTTGTGAAACCGACCCATGAGTTCACTTGAATATCCCAGCCCATCATTATCATGCCTCTCATGAAGCTTGATCAGTCATATGAATCATGACTCAGCAGAATTTGAACATACACTTATTTTAGGACATATTTTCTACAGTTATCTATCATTTCATTCGTTCACATTATTAAAGGTTCGTTTTCACACAAGATTTTCCAGAAGATTTAGGTCAAATCTCCGAAAAATGACTCTAGGAGAATCATGAGCTGCAGCACTGAGCTCAGTATGTTCTGAGTATTTTGATATGAAACACTTGGGTGGTGATCTTTACAACTTCCTTAGAGCTTTGTGTAAAGAACGTGGTGAAAATAGGGACAATCCGCTCAGACTTCGTCGTAGTTGCGCCATTTTTATCTTCTCCTCCCTCACAGGGTTTTCACTGTGATGCCATGCTGTCTGTACTGTATGCGTCTATGATGCACGTGTGGAGACTATTTGAAGCATCTCATGACATGTCGTAACGCATGCGGTCAGTCAAGCATTAAAAAAAGACTCAACTTGCAGCTTATGAGCAGCGAGAGATGGAGGCACCGAGTCGGCTGTGACAGGAGAAGATAGCTGGACTGTCCAAGATGAAGATACTGAGGGATGGGATCCCCCCTGGGAACAGAGCCCTGGCTGACAATCAACATGAATTTGACTCCCGCTGTGAAGTTGCTGTGCCGAGCCAGTAGGCAGGAGCTGGTAATGACACACTAGTTAGAGCAGTCATCTCACGCACGCCCTGAAGAAGATCGCCGGGCTCCTCCGATCCCGAAAGGCAGAGCTGATTATTGAATTTGTTGGTGGCTTGTGGCGCTCTCTCTGTGGGAGCATGGAATTCTGCTCAAAGTGCTTGTAAGAATCCATTTTCTCTGACTGTATTCTGTTACGTGAACACACATGCAGGCGGGGGGACAGTGGTCTACACCCCCATACACCCCCACTGGCCTGTGCTCAATCCCCGTGAGTGGCTCTGGAGCTCGACGCGTCGCCCTCTGCCAGCACCACTAATCTAATTGACTGCTCTGAGATGCCTCCTTCCACCGGGCTGGACATTTAATACAATTAACTCCATCACAAAACAACCTGTCAGACATTGGATTCTCGGTCTTTTGTTGGTCAGACACACCAAGGCCGCGCTCATTAACTACAGCTCTTTGCTCCATAGTGATTTGTGGTGCAAATCTTCTTAACCACTCCCTAAACACTCCGTCCGTGGTATTTTAAAGAAATCGTTTGTTACAGCCTGCCACTCAGATACGGCGGGATTATGTTTGGAAACTATTAAATGTCCTTTAACAAGCACACAAAAACTCCAGAGTTGTATTTAGTTTGAACCACAGTAGATCCACTTTCCTCCCCCTCCCATTCCATCTTGTTCCAATGAGAAGATAATTATTCAGTAAGGCACCACAATAACAGCTTTAAGATCCACCCTATAAATAGACATTCATCAAAAGAAAGTTATACACAGTGACAACGTATGTGCACTATTAGAATTCCCCTTCTGACCTGAGTCAGTGAAGAAGTGACGAATCCCGTCTGAAACACAGAGAAGAGAGAAGCCGAATTTCGGTGGAAATCCAGGAGTGAATCGATAAGTGGACGACTGGTTGAGAAGGAGAAAAGGTGGCTCTGCGTCGGAACCTCTGAACACCTCTGGGGAAGATGAAATCCCAAACTCAAGACAGAAATTCACACCCTTGCCAAAATGCACAAGGTCATTTCTGCATGTCAAACGTGCACCAGGGTTCAAATTGTAATTTGCAATCAGTGTTCAATTCCACTCGCCTGTGTCCTTGTTCCGCTCCTTTTCTTCTTCTCTCCTCTGATTGTTTAGCTAGTCCAAGGTTGTGGCTACTTTCAGCTCTGGACAGAGAATGAAGCAGTTCTGCCAAAACTGGTCTGCTGATTTCATAAGCAGCTCACGATGGACACCCCGAGTGGAGCTAACGGGATTTTCCTTCAGCACTTCATTGAACTGTGCGGGTTTTGTTGCGTTTTGGAAAAGCCGTACATGGGAACGTTATCATGACCTTTTCTCTGAATGAGATGACCTGTGTCGTAAACTTACATATGTATTTGGGTTCTTGGTTGCTTTGTGATTATGTGGCTTCGGGCACAGGGGGACAGCCGAGGACACGAGGACTCTGCGCTCAAGCAGTTTGTGTCCAGAGACTGTGCAGTCACGCGCACTCGATTTAAGTGCAGAAGAGAATTTGAATGTGTCCTTGCGTTCATCTTGTATGGATATGAAAGTATACAGAATGGAAAACGGGGGATCCAGGCCATGGCTAAGACAGTCACTCAATTCCTGCCGTGCATTTTTCAGGATGCTTCTGTCTGAGGTTACCTGGGTGGTCAAAGGCCGTTCTCTCCCCCTTGTTGTTTCACTATAATTTCATAGGTATACAGTGACATAAAGGATCTTGGAAGTATTTCTTATGACCATGCACAATAGTCTGTGCAGGAATATGATCAAATCATGCATCAAGTATGATTCCCAGTCAAACAGCATTCCCAGACTGTGAGCTGGAAACACAGTCTACGTCATGAACAGGCGCCAGGAGTCTCGTCTCCTCACATCCTGCACTACCTATGATCGCCTTGTGTCCAGGACCGCTGTGTCTCACATGGGATGATAATGCAGCACAGACAGTATACGTCAGGAAGAAAAACAAAGATGGAGGCAGCTGTGTTCTTACTTTTGTTCATGGTCACGTGTCCTAATACAACACAAGTGTTACAGTTGGCTGCTGCTTTATCATCATTTTCACTCAACCCCAACATATCCCAACATCGTCCAACGTAGTCTCAAGTTAGCGAGAGAGTGTTTTATGACCCATATTTGTCTGCACTTATTGTTGAGCAAACTCCAACATTCGAATGTGAAAATATGTTCACATAGTCGACATAGTATCAAAAATGACAAAATGTTTCTTAAATTAAAATAATTACAGGGACAACACAAATCTAAAAAGTGAAATCAAAACTTCAAGGTGTATTGCTAATCATGGCTTAAGTCACGGCGTACCTCAGGGTACTAGGGTCTGTGTCAAGACGTGGCCTATGTGTCTGTATCGTCTCCGGGGACGACGACCACTGTGATTGGACTCTGCATCAGTTCCACTTCTCAGAGCGACATGTGACCAATCCACAAGTCGCTGTCACTCGAACTGAATACACTATCTCTGAGTGATGTCTGAAGAGCAGACACAACCATCATACAGGGGATTTCTGAGAACAGAGAGCACATAAGAAAGAAAGAAAGAAATGATGGAAAGTGAATTCAAAGGTCCATCGTCACTCAATGATTCTGAGGACGAGTGAACAGCAGCAATGCAACGGGGATATTTTTCGGCAGAACAGGTTAAACACAGTGAGTTGAAATCATGGCCTTGGCTCTTTGATCAACTGAATAAAAGCTCCAACCATAATCTGTGAACTCACTGAGTAACTGGCCCCTCCTTCAGGCAGTAAGTCAAGCTACCAAGGCGCTTACACTCCATCAAACTCTGGTTATATAAACCCGTTCTTGCATTGTGTAGATGGTCTGATCCATCCATGGTCACAAACTACGTCGATGTGGTCTAACCAGAAAAAAACAAACCACATTTGACAAGACAAGGCCGGCGATAGAATTTCAAACTGCTTCAATTTGCTCCTTAACATTACACTGTCAGACACATACTTCTTCTTACTTCTTCCTCGTACGTCCCACTAATGGCGATGGATTTTTTTTGCACAGTTAGCTCCTGGTCTGGCCGACACCTTGTACAATGGAATTCTGTGAGGTGTTCAGTGGAGGAGAAAGTAATCGTGCAGTAGTTTGATGCAGAGATCGGGTCGAGATGTTTGTGGTCATGTTGCAACAGAAAATAAAAAATTATTCTTACTATTATTTATTTATTTTAAGGGATTCCTCCCTCTGGTGTTTCCTCAGCTCCCCTGTTCTTAACTGGTCTGGGTGTTTGATTGTATTTGTGTTGCATTTGTGAAGACGTCAGCAGTATCATGCGCAATTCCACCACCAGGAGATGATGATGAAACTGACCGGCGACCTCGCAAATGACTGGGATGAATTCAGGTCAGAGTTCGAAGACTACATGCTGGCGATGGGTCTGGAACAAAAAGACAAAGAGGTACAGGCAGCAGCCCTGCAACGGGTGATGTGCAGTGAATGTCGACACATGTACAAACACAACTTGGGACTTTCAGTACAGTACAGAGACCTTAAAGAGGATTTAAGAGACAGACTGGTGCTGGCCGCGTTTGATGAGGCTGTGTGCCACCGCCTGCTCAGAAAAAAAAAAAAGTCACACTCGAATTAGCCATAGAACTATGTCAGGCCGCAGAACTGACAGGTATGAAAGCAACATGACAGACCTCTAGAAACATCTGCTGCAGGGGTGTCCATTTTTAATTGGCCCCCAAGACATTTTTTAAATAGAATAGAACATGGCCCGCACTTCAACTTTTGCCTGAGTGTGTTGCACTTCTTAGTTTTAACACCAGGGGGAGCTACTGTTAATCAAGGCAGTTGCTCCTGTAACAGAGCAGTGTTGTCAACTTGCGACTTTTTGTGGCGTGCCTGGACAGCTCCGTTCTGCAGTTCCTGTCCTCAACGAGCAGCGGGTGCTGCCGTGAGCCCCTATCCCGTCCCAAAGTACTCACAAGCTGTCAGCCTCACACGGTCCTCCCCGCTACTCAGAGGAGACCCCCACCACTCTGCATAGACTTAAAATGAATTGCACATGCACGAACCCACCGCTACAGCTCATGCCGTCCATTAAAATTACATGCAAATTAGGTGATGGCGTCATTTAGCTATTTTTAGGACAGCCAATAGCTACTTTCCTTACTGGGGAGTTGGCAACAATGTAACAGAGTTGAGTGGGCTGTGGATTCCACTTGCCGCAATACAGCCAATCGTGTTTGTGTGACCCTGTGACCTGGATGCTGATTGGCTGCCGTGGAGTTGACTGAGCTTGTGGTAAGTCGCACTCACGAAGCACACCGTCATGTCCGTGTAAATATCGCATTATAATAACACAGCACTGAATATGTCGCCCTAGTAAAGGGATTTGAGTGTTCACTGTTCGTAGCCCGTGCGCTAAGCCCTGAGCTAACGTCGCTAATTGTTCTAATGAAGCTGTAGGACGTGCTGTGGTCGGATGTGGCTGACTGGTGCGTCCCGGAGTTCTACAGCAACTTGGAAAAGGGAAAGATTCCTCTGATGAGATGCCATGTGAAAAGAATGATCAGTCTATTTGGCTCAACATACATATGTGAACAAACATTTTCTCTGTTCACACTGAACAAAAGCAGAATGAACCAAATTGACCGACAGCCCCTCTCCATGATGTCCTTCGCATCGCGACCACTAAATTTACTCCCGACCTGCCTGAGTGCATTTAGGTGAGTACAAATATATCGCACCCATGTGTTAATATGCATGTGCATGTACACATGCGACAAATATTAATAATTTTGTTCACCACTTTCTTATATGTGATTTTCTTGTTACTACACAGAGTTATACTCGGCACACAAAGTCAGCTGATCTCATCTGATGCAGATTTGCTCCTTGACCAAGTGACACTTGTCTGGATTTTTGTCACGACTGGGGTCGATCAGCACCGCAGCTGGATGGTCTGAGTTGATACTCACCAGAATAATTTACTACATTGTCTGACTCCTGTTGTTAAGTCCAGTTGAGTCTGTTCATGCTGATAACCGTTTCAAACCAACGTTAATAGGTGTGTTACTAAGTCTAATTGTTCCTTTTCTCTGTACTGTAAATCTTCTGTCTAAGAAGAAATCTGAGGCTGCTGTTCGGAGAATGTTCTACCAAAGCTTTTCCTGAATAAATCAGTAAAGCTGTGATAAAGGTGGTTTTGTCTTTAATCATATTCAACAATACATAATATTTGTCCACTTTCAATTGATTTGTCTAACTTTAATACACCAAAGTTAACGTTATATACATCATTTCTAGTAAGTGGCCCCGCCCCTTCTATATGTTTATGTATGTGGCCCTCAGTGAAAAAGTTTGGGGACCCCTGCTCTGGTGCATGCAGCAGACAGCCTTTGGCCACGGTCTTCCCCCAGACAGAGGCGCCAATACGGGTCTAAGAATCAGAAGCGGGAGGGGAACTATGCACCACATATGGTAAGAACTGTCCGTACTACAAGAGAGCAATCCACTTCCCAAAATGTGTAAGAAGAGGGGCCAAACCACGACAACAGAGCAGATCCGTAATACCCGGAGGATACGCTCCGACACAGAGGCACACATGCACACGACAGAGAGCAACGTTGGAGAAACGGTTTGCTAACATGAACATGGATGAGGGACCTCAGAAATGCCAGTTAGATTCAGGGGTGACGTGACCTTATGACCATAAAAGATATGATGAGACTGGCGCCCGAGGCAAAGCGATTAGCAAACCAGTCTAGATTCAGGCCAACAAATGAGCAAATGGGCATATTCTGTTTGGACCCAAAGTGCAAAGAATCAGAAAAGAGCAACACAGGGGGCACAATCAGGTAACACAAGCAGAGGAAAAACTAAACCAAAAATCATCCAGAAACAAAAAGAAACAATTCATGAAAACACCCTGTTTGGAATTTGTTATTCACCCTTAGAGGTATGTCCTGATTCTGACCACTTTACTTCATCCGCTTTTTTAGGAACTTGCAAATATCACAGTATCCATCTCCCATAGGTGAATGGGAGGGATACAGAATACACCCTGGGTGAGTCACCAGTTAATCACAGCAAATTGTCTTGGTGTTTGAAGATCATAGAAACAAAGCCGAGTTCAACTAAGAGCAATCGCAAACAGCTGTTTGATATTTGCTGCCTGAGCTGAGCATTGGCCGTGACAGGACGCCAAGTGGAGAAGAGAAGTTTGCATGCAGCAGGTGTGTCCCAGACCGTACTTGGTGGGTGTGGAAGGAACATACTACCGGCGAAACCAGGTCGACCTACAACCAGCAGGGGTCGGGGGGGACAGGGCGCCGCCTAGAGCACCACGGCGAACAGCAAGGCAGCCTGACTCAACTGACACGCGCCTCTCTGCCAGGTACAGCAGACACACACACACACACATCTGATTCCTCCCTGCAGCTCCTGTACGTACTGTATGTACCGCGCTGGAGTCACAACATGACACCTTCAAGGATAGAATTACCTCAAATAACTTGATCTGTGCATTATTTCCATTGGCAAACACAAGGTTTCCTTTTAGATACACTGTATATGAGATCATAATTATAAGTCGTATCCAGGAGAAAGTTTCTGCCTTTTATAAATGTAACAGAACTTCGATTTGATCCTCTAGTTTCCATAACAGAACCACACACAAGTTCAGCCAACACACATCTTAAGTGTGGTCACCAATTAAATTGTCTTTCCTTCTTGTCTCAGCATATTTACTCTTTGGTGTGAGACAGTGGAAAACAGAATAGCTTGGGATAAATTTGGGCATTTATTTGGTCAAGTGCCGGTCATGAATCTCTCTCTGAAACTTACTCTGTCCCAGACCAAAGTGATCAAATGTTTTTTACATTTTCAGCTACGTTCTGTCATATGTCAGAGATATTTTGCTGTGATATCGGTCCGATATCAGCCAAAAAACAATTATCGGATTTTATCAGACCGCATCTAAAATCTCAGATAAAAGCGAAGGTGTGGTGATGCACCTTAACCGCCCGCCACAAATGCCAAAGAAGAAGAGCACGCGGATCCAGCCAATAAAACGTCTCTGACCCAGCATGCAGAGCCCACGTGATCACAACAACACCGTGTGTGCCTTACTGTAGGAGAAGTCATGTCGGCCATGTAAATTCAGACAAAGACGTTGCAGCTGAGTGCAAAACTTGTCATGCACAAGTTTCCCGTGGTGGTACAGAACCTGGAAAGTTTAATACGACCAACCTCATCGCGCATTTGAAGCAGCATCACAAAAAACAGCATAAGGATTTTCGCAAGACCACCGAGGCGAAGAAACAACACACCTCTGGCTCCCTCAAACAACCAACGCTGGCCGGAACATTTGCAAAGCATGACAGACTCCCACGGGACGGCAAAAAGGCACTAGCTATAACAGAAAGGATAGCCGAGTTTATTGTGCTCGATGACCAGCCCGTTGGTGGTGGGTCGGTTTAAACGCTTAATTGAGCACCTCGAGCCTCACTACATTATTCCTAGCCGCCACTACATTGTCGACAAAACTATACCCCAGATGCATAAAGAAGTTCAAAAGCCGCACATGTGGAGAAAGCTAATGCTGTTAGCTTGACCACGGACATCTTTAGCTCAGACCATCGAGCGCTGTCCTTATTGAGCCTGACTGCGCCCTGGGTAGACGCTGACTTTACACTGCAGAGAGCAGTGGTACATGCACGCCAGTTCAGAGTTTTCATACCCAATGTTGCTGACTATTGTTCTTTTTGAGTAACATCACGTGATCTAGCCTTTTCTAGCATTCCACACTACAAAATAAGGAATAGAAGTATGTATGGATCTTGCTGAGATCGCATCGGATCAATATCTGTATCAGCCGATACTCAAGGCTGCAATATCGGTATCGTATCGGAAGTGAAAAAGTTCTATTGGGACATCTCTAATATATATAGATATATATGAATATAGATAGATAGATAGATAGATAGATAGATAGATAGATAGATAGATAGATAGATAGATAGATAGATAGATAGATA
>JBBMJM010000023.1:792967-809607 GCA_037832705.1 Centriscus cristatus
TCACAATCAATGTTCTGGCAGGTTTTTGTTCCTGCTCAATTTATTATTATTCATGTGATGTGCTAAATCTTTTTCATCTGGCTGAACATAAGTCCTTTTTTCCTGCTAAACTTTCTGTTTAGAGTCGGGATTTAAACCAATATTGGTGCGGTGGGGTTCCAAATGCTCCTTCAAAGCTTTTTCTCCTTCAATATATTGTCACTTCTCCATCTGCATGGCCACTGTCTTTCATTTCTCTTTCATTTTCTCTCTTGTTGCTTGTCTTTCTGCTTGGGGGGCTGCTTAATGCAGGCTTATCCAACCATCCAGGCGATTAATGCCGGCTTACCCAACCATCCCTCATTGACCCATCCTGCCAGAAATGATTCTTCCACCTATCATATCTGTGCATACAGAGATGACATCACCACATCGTTCTTCTTGTTTGTAGTAAAACTATTCTTAGGTGCAGAGGGGCGATTTGAGTCCATAGCCAAACGGAGAGATGGTGGTTTCTTGCGTTCTCTCTTCAAAGAGAAACTTTGATTTCATGGTGTTGATTATTTTTCTTCGAAGTCACTCAAGGATGAAGCACAAGGACGCAGAGATGCCCCCCCCCCTCCCTTTCACATGCACCACAATGAGGCACCTTGCTTTTCTCCATCTGTTTTTGCACTTTAACAGTTTCGCTCTGTACAGATTTCTCTCAAGAACACTCAAGTGGCCGCAATTGAGTTCACTGAATTTATTGAGACACTGCGCTCTCATATTGGAGACACAAAGTACTTCTCTTTCACTCACAGTAGTTTTCTTTCAGGGATGCTATAAGTCCTTTTGACCATTTACTTGTTTCAGTCTTCCCATCCAAAAGTGGGACTATCCTACACATGCATATACTGATGGTGCTCACAAACATCTCTGCTATGTGTTTTCCTCTAGTTTCTGTTTAGCTGGATCCCTGCATGTGCAGTTTCAAGCTTCAAACCAGGCATACTCTGTCCTTCCTGCAGAACATCACTGTTTGACAAACCCAACTGAAAATCACTTTCAACCAGAAATCTCCTGTTATTCTTGCATACCATCCCACAGATGTGATTCTTGTTTCTTTCCTTTAGTGGTAAGAAGAACTTTCAGAGATATGCAGAAGCAGCAGACTGGAGTTTGGAGGAGATTTGTTCCCTCAGTCTGCTGAGACTCATGTCTGCTCTCGGCAACTTGCTGCATTTTCAGATCAGATGAGAATTTGAATTAGTTTCAGGAACCTATTTCCGTTATTACGTGACTCTGGATCTGTTGAACCTGCCAAAGAATATTTACTCCACTTTAATGGGTTTTTTTTTTAACTTTTAGATGTTCATTTACTCTCAGCGGTAATGGATGAGGCCCAGATCAGTAAATATACCCTGATGACTTCGAAACATTCCCCTTTCATCTGCTATTTTCTTCTTCTTCTTCTTCCTTCTTTACAGCCTGATCAGTACACAAGGGTACTTGTTCTTTGTATAACATCATTCATACAAGTTGGATAATTAATGATAAGAGTGGTGGATTTTCGTTACAAATATTTATTCACATCATTTACAGGTTCTTTGTCTATCATTTGCAATCATATAAATAAAAACAACTTAGGCAAAAATTATTTACATTGCGTGCTGCGCACTGTGTAAACTGAGCGTGTTTGCGTGACCGATGAAGTTGAAATAGTGGTGATCGAGTCCTTGCACCGGTGATAAATATCCGCCGTGCTGCTGTGTGTGCGCGGAAAATGGCACAGTTGGGTACGAGATGCCCTGGCTGCGCGCCGAGTTGGGCCAGGGAAAGTGTCCGGGTGGACTCTGCTGGTAGACGGCGTCTGTAGGACTGTGGCTTTGGTGCTCCGGGGATGAGTGCAGCTGGCCGAGGTAGTCAGGTTCTGGCAGGGAGCCCACTGAGCCGAACACAGGCTCGGTAACCACGCGGGATTTGGACTGTAGGAAGGCGAGGATGCGTGCGTACTTGATGTCTTTCGTTTCAGCTCGGTCCTCTGTGGTCAAGTAGTGCACCAGGTTCTTCATACATTCGTGGTATCCGTAGTGGAAGTAGTTTGCAAACTCAGCTAGTAGTTCTCCTGCAATGAATCACGAGCAGCGGCGATCAAACTCCCGGAGACGCGTAAAAGTGGGACATGCAGCAAAATGTACAAACAAAAGATGAGATTGGCTCAATAACTGTTGCTCTATTAAACACCAAGCACATCTTCTCCCAGTTAAAGTCGTAAAATGATCCGATTCTGTGTCGAACCTGGAATATTGTGATGCGTAAAGATGCGCCAAGTGTACTCACCCTTTTCTCTGCCTCGGGGGAAATCCGCTGAGTGCAGCGCTCGCAGATACTGAACTGTCATCTCCAAGATTTCAGCCTTCTCCAGTTTCCCAGAGTTCTTCAAAAATATAAAAACGTCTTACGTTATTACACGTTTTACAGCAAAAATCACCACATTCCCGAATTGTCAACTAAATATTCATACAATATATCACTAATACAAAATATCCATGCCAGGATTTACCAACCTGTTTGGCCAGTGCCATTGGAACCGTTTTCCCTAGTTCGTTTAGGCAACGATTGATGCGATCTCGTCTCCTTTTCTCAATGACTTTGTGAGAGATTGGAGTTCGCTGTAAAGATAGAGAGGGAACACATGAGAACACGGGGAAGATTTAATACACCCGGTTGACAAAGAACCCTCGGAGACTAATAAGAAACACGGGTGTATATAAAACTGGATACATGTAAAAATATATTAGAAACTATCTACAGCTCCAACTGATGTTGCGCGCAACGCGCCGTGTTGCTGTGCAAAGCGCGCCACACACACGCGCCTCCAGCAGACGTTGTATGTCCTGTATATCGTTGAAACGGTCAACAGACACTTCTGGCAAGTGCAACGACGTGTGTCCATCAATTGCACGTGATTGTAATGTAATGACGTATATACTATCTCCGTAAAATGCTACAGACGGTTTACGGTTACGCTCCTTCCCTCGTCAGTCGCGCGCCGGAAACGCGCCATGGAGATTGTACACAACACAGTTCTTTTCTATGGCTATGAAACACCTGCTTTTAAAATCAGAAATCGGTCTAACTAGATCAGACAGAATAAAAAGTCTTTGAAAAGTGTCAAAAAAGTGCCGCATTGCCCCAAATACGTCGGTCCTCATAACGCAGAGCGCACATGGCGCGCATACCTTCCGGTCCTTCATTTTAGATGCCATCGGCGAGTTTCCTTCAAACCTCTTAAAAATCGTCTCGGTAGTGGTCGGAGACGTGTTGCTCTGGACAGAGAAGAAGCGGACTGAGGTTTGAGGGGAAAGCTGGTCCTTATAAAGGGACTCTGGCATTCATGGTGTAAATTATTCCATGGGATTAGAGCCATGCAATGGGTAAATGTGTGCATTTAGGATCAGTTAAAGAAATAGTAAAAATCTAAAGCCATGGGCTAGCAGGGGGGCAAACCTGCTTTGTTAATCCACGTGGCTGTTCAAAAGACACGTGATTACTTTTGGAATATTATTTGCATAGTAACAACCCAGGCGGGAAATAAGAAGTGAGCGTTGGGATCGCCTGATCCGCCGGGGCGCACTGTGCGCACTGAAAACAAAGCCGGCGAGAAAAGAAACCCTCTTTCTTCCAACTCGCGTTTCTCACACGATCGCCTGTTTACAAATCCCAGCAAGCGATCTTAACTCTCGTCCAAGCCCGGTCCGAGTTTTAAGGCCTGTCCAGTGTCATTAGAGTAATTAAGTAAGCCTTTAATAGGCTGTTCCGCCAAGTTCAGGGGAGATCTTTTGGAGGCAGAGTCCCCCCGTTTGTTCTCGGCGTTTCTCACACGACTTGGTGACACGTCCATCTTTTATGAGAGATGGCAAGCTTTTTGTTTACATTCTTCATTTTGTTGGACTCCTCGGCAGGTGTGTGATTAGCCCTGGCACACGAGCGTCGTCTGCGTCAAGGCCAGCGTCTCCAGCAGCCTCTGGCACACGAGGGTTACCCACCACTGGAGACTCTTTGGAGAGGCTCAATTTGTATCCTATTATCCTATAAGAAAATGTCTATTCAGTCGAATGAATAGTTTCATTGGCCTAAATTTTAATAATGCTGTGAAAGAAAGGGAGAAATAAAGAAGAATGCAGCTGGTGTGAACGCGCATTATTCCCGTCACCTGCAAGATGGATAGCCTGGAGACCCCTATTCATTTGCCTAATTTCGGTCAACTTAACAAACTTCGGGAGAAATTATACTGCCATTGTTATGAAGGGTGAAGCTTTCTGATCGAATTAACAGCATGTTTTGATCCGGTAAATGTCATTAGAAAGAAAGAAACAATCGCGTTTAAAGGGGCCTGGGTAATGCGCCAAGTGGAGACGCCAAAGCGCAAACTGCACAAAGGGTGCTGGTAAATGCCACAGGGGACTTTTGTACCCTCACATTGCTCAAGTTTTTTCCCCCAAACAAAGGGCATTATTTTATACTTGAATACATTTCATACAACAATTGGCTGTTTTCTTCAAACATATTTTCACAGCAAGGTTAACAACAGGTTTATTGTGTGCGCTCCTTCTCACAGATTCACGCTGCTCTCATGCGCCAAAACAGTTTGCCCCGACTCTTTTTTTCATTGAGGACGTTTTAATCTTGAAAGTTTCACCAAGCCTGGATATATTTGATCCTGTGGGCAATGTCAAAGAATAAAAAAAAAGCAGCGGAGGTTGTGAAAAGAAAAGCTCACAAGACATCTGAGGCATTTGGAGAGTTTTAGAGCACCATGGAGAGAAAGGCGCGAGCGAGCGGGAAGAGGGCATAAAATCCAATTACTTGAGTGTGCAGTTCCGAACACTTTTTTATGTGTTTGTACTATGGAATATGGGCGGACGTCTTACTTGTCTTTTGAAAAACTAAATTAGAGTCTAAATGTGTTTCGCTGACTAACTTTTCTTGCGCTCGGAAGAAGACGAATGATGCGTCAGGATTTTACCTCATCAGTTGTGTTGCTGCTTTGGTGTGAAATATATCTGCACTCGTGCCTTCGTTAGTGTCTGACAACTATACGATTCATTAGTTGAATGTTACGGTCACGCTCTGCTGCGTATCACTGCATTTTGACATTGTGTAAAATTTGTAATGTTCATATTTATGATCTAGGATCTTTTGATTGTCATTATTATTTGTATACTCTGGTATAGATGCAATTGGAGGAATGTATTCTTTGAATTTAGAAAATTACAATGCTAAAAAATTTCGGTGCATTATTTAGAAAAAAAAAAAGCAATGTCAGCGCACGAGGGCAGGAATTAGACGGGAATTCTGCGTGGAATGTGAACATGTGAACTCCTTTTGAAAACTTGAATCACACTGAAATATCACATTGTCGTGATCTATGATTAGACAGATAATTAGACACTAAAACCACTCTGACAGGACAGAGATACAAAGCTGGCTACACGCGTTATTGCAGTGCCAGGAAATCCACGAGCCCCCAGACTTCAGGGAACACTGGAACACTGAGTCTATATCGTGCTGAACAAAGCTTTAGGACACCTCTTTTTATTTATAAATCATCTCCCCAGCCGAGCAGGCTAATTTTAAATATCAATTGTGCTAGCACTGTGAGAATGAATGCATCACAATGTTACAAGTAAACTGAAATCAGGTGATTACACTGAAAACTGATGGTGTTGTTTACAGGACATGTGTGACTTTTTTTTGTACAGTAAGAAAGACTATATGAACACAATGTTTCTTTTTGTCTTCTAATCTCTCGTAGCATCATACCAGACCTTTACATAAAAACATAAGCACGTCTGCAGACAAGCCTCATTTGTGCCAGAGCTGTGGGTTGTCAGGCGCTGCGCCCTGACCCATGGTGACCCCTGAGGGTCCCAACACAATCCTCTGGCTTGGTGCGCCACCCTCAGCCTGAACGGTGGCAGTTCACACGGTCTTGTTCACACAGCAGCTCCGTTGTTCCAATGTTTCCAGTGACAAGTATTATTATACGTTTTCTCAATGGTTATAGAAATAATATATCTTATCTTGGAACATGTGGGGAAAAGAGTCATATATCTTGCAAAGTTTTTCATTTGTCCCCAGACAATAAAACAAAAGAGAAGTGTATCGTGACCAATCACATTTTACACACTTCTAATGTGCAGTGGGAGTTTATACATTCAATAGACATCGCCACGTTTAAAAATTAAATGCAGATTTTTAAAAGCAAAAAATAAATAATGTTTTTTATGCTTAAAACTGCTCCCTCTTCTGGTGACATTTAGAAACTGCAGAGTTTTACAAGTAAGATGTAAAACTGAGTTGTAATGGATTTATAATCCATACATAAGTACACAAGTACAGTGTTAATCTTCTAAACAAAGTCAACGTTAAATATATTACATACACTATCACCATGATTGTGTTATGTAAATCACTGTCAATGTCATCTGCTAAAAAGTATTATCAGTATGAAATGGAGCCAATGTTGTAATATGATGCTTTTGTCACTGCTGGTGCAACGATTGGACTTTAGATGAAGATGTGGATGATTTTTGACACTGACACGTGTTTTCTGATTTTTAAATGTAAATATGTGTGACGAATTCTATACGGACCAAAATGTTTGTCCTGTTAAGTCAAAAAAGTCCTAGCAGTTTAACCAACTATCATTTTTTTTCTCCCTTTTCAGTCTCAAACAGTGCAGACAAGATGCAGCTGGTGCACATACTTTCTTGGCCAAACAAACAATGCACAAGCGACATTTTCCAAAATACAAGTCATGTACCGGAAGTGGAACTGGGTGTAGTTGTGCAAAGAACATGCATGACAAGTTGCTGTGAGATGAGTGTTTTCACAATACTTGTATAATCTTTGCCTACAATGGATACTGCTCCTCACTGGTGTAAAACCAAAGCAAAGCATCTGAATAAGCAGTATTGGTAGATGATCGGAGCCAGCTATTGTATTTCAGATGATCATGGCAATTTTGGGTTTCAGCTTCTGGATTTGCTAGAATGGAGAAACTGACAATGTGGTGTGAGAGCTGTCATGATAGCCCTGCTCATTTCCTGGTTCAAACAAAGACCAGGGGCCCATCATGAAATGACGGAAAGCTGCTTCCCCTTTTGGTTATTTTCTGTCAGTTAACAAAATAGGAATGAAAACGCTGCAGTGTTTTCCGCATATTTTACAAGCACAGGGTCTCACCTAAACCTGGTTTCTGAAATGGACCCCTGTTTCTGTTCAGGTCCAGTTTTGTGTCTGCTCTGAAGAAGTCAAGAAATAACAACCAATAGATCTTACTTCGTGGATTTATTACCTGTCAAGCTTTGTTGGAAATGTGGAACAAAGGCAGGATGCTATAGTCTGATACAACCATTCTGGGTAAAAATAACAGAACACCTGGGGAAGTCTCTGGAGATGGTGACCCCCCAAGACAGCTTACTGTGTGACCAGTAAACACAAATACCAGTAGTGGGAGTGTGAAAACATGACTTTTTAAATAGTAGTTTAATAGTATTTTATTGTTATTATTATATGATGTTATTGTGTAATTATTAAAGGTGGAATGGTCACAGCAACCAGAAATATCCTGAGGTTATGGAAAGGCACATTGCCACCAGATCATAAAATATGGACTATAAAATATGACAGAAATAGCGTTGTACGAGCAGATGCTGGCAAGAGTTAATAATGACGGTGAGGAAGACATGTGTCCATGGGACCGTTTCTTTACAACGGTCTTGTAAGAACAACAAGACATGAATTGAGGACATTAGCTATATATAGCATATAGCTATAGCTTATTTCCAAAATAAACCACTAAACAAAAAATAACTACTCTTTCAAACATTAGCAGGATAAGCATTAATCCAGTATGACACCTGTAGCAGTGTCATACTGTCCAATGCAGTAAAATACTGTGACATACAAGCTCAGAGTTACCAGAAAAAGAATTGACCTTAGTATTGTCTGCGGACATGTCTGTAGGTTTAATCCTCTGGAAAGCATATCAGTTTCTCTATCGATCATGTGGGTCAGCCACCTTTCTATAAAGGTTCTACAAAGGTCAGGTCGGGAAGCTGTTATGGGCGGCAAACCAAGAGCTGACCATCAAATGGATTATATCCGGTGTATTATCGTGTAATATTACACAGGCTTTTGCTTGGTTTAATATTGTAGATGTGCCACATTCCACCCCTGTGTTCAATCAGTATTCAACAAGTAAACTATTAATATCTGAGATAAATTGGTAGGAAGTTCTTTGGCCTTTCTGTTTGTTTTGCTGCATTGAAAAAGTCTTTCAATGAAGTTAACATGAACGTGTGTGTACTGAATGAGTTCTCTGTCCGTCTACTAGCAACTTTGTCTCCCTGCTGCTCAGCTGGATGCGGTTTATGTGTCTCTTCATCAGGATGTTTCTGGTCAGGATCACAGGTCCATATTTGATGGGATATGCTCAGTATTCGTTACCACGGCATCTTGACCAATGACAGCCCTCCTCTGAAGATTCAGGCATGAAGACAACGTAACGCCGCCTCTGATTGGCTGACCAGCCAAACCTAACGCTGCCCGTTGCGCCGCTTCTTCTCTTCCCTCTTCTTCCAGTGTCCAGATCTGCTGCTGCTCTCAGGTTTGTTTGTTTCAACCATGAATCCTTTGGTAAATGAAGTATGAGCCCACTGCTGTTGTTAGAATGTCAGAGAAGGTTTGTTTGTGACACAATGTCACGCCGAGTCGGATCATAGCAACAAGCTGCAGTTCGCTGCCTTGAAATAGAGTCGTAGAGTCGTTTCTCCTCGATATGTTTCCATTAAACTCAAGTCGTCATCATGTCGACGTGTTTCATATCGTGCATCTGTCGCTGACAAACCGAGTGAAGACGTCTGATAAAGAGGTTTGGATACGTAGCATCCCGACCGACGAGACCGACGTACGTGTGTTGTTGTTTTGTTTTGGGTTTTTTTTGGCGAACTTTCCCATCACTGACGCCATTGTTTGTCAATAAAACACGCCAGTAACGACTTTAACAGAACAACAGTGGGTTCATTATCACGTCTGCTCCATCATTCCTGACATAGCAAACGGCTGCAAATAACGGAGGAAATTACGAGTAATAACACCAGTTTCACTATGACTGAGTATGACTTACAAGCAAACTCACAGCAGATTAATAATAAATATTAAAAATTAAATCTGCATCAGTTACAATATCTTATACCTATAACCTACCTATATAATACCAATACCGAAATAACTGATCGCCTAACAAATCATAGTTATGAATCAAAGTGTTCTGTCTGAAATGTCACTTTTAATTTCACTGTGACATGTACACAGACAAGTTCTCATGTATTATTAGTATACTTGTAAGGTGCTGAGAGTTGTATCAGATCTTTTCAGGGACTGAGCTCAGGACACAATGATCCGTTGACAAAAATGAACTCAGACGCGTTAGATGACGGAGTAATGTGGCCGTATTTAAAACAGGTGCCTTAGTAAGAAAGACACGTATGGTAAAAAACTTGTCGGAGGCGCGAAAAGTGATCAACAAATTGTAAACGTGCCTGGATGCACACACGTTTGTCAATGTGGTTCGTCGCCATGTGTTTGTGGCAGCGGAAAACGCTCAGTGATATGGGATGTGCATAGGATGTGTAGGGGCTTGTAGTTTGCTGCCTGTTTTTCTTCCCCCTTTGGGCTGATGTGTTTGACACTGGAGTTTTACGATAAGCTTTCTCCGTCAGGAATCTGTGGAATGTGTCTCACGTGTGAGGGTCATCACTCTCCTCATTTTTTTTTGAAAAGAGACTTTTTGAACCATGAAGTTCAGTGTGAGAGACATTTACAGACATGAGATGACTCCCCCACGGAGTAAATAACAGCTGCCATCGGAGGAAACAGAGGGACACTGTGTGTGGCTTTTAACAAATTACAGCCTCGTAGTTAT
The DNA here is from genome assembly GCA_037832705.1 of Centriscus cristatus. NCBI lineage: Eukaryota > Metazoa > Chordata > Actinopteri > Syngnathiformes > Centriscidae > Centriscus > Centriscus cristatus. The sequence continues at coordinate 802,923 of JBBMJM010000023.1, forward strand.
CGTGGACGTTTCAAAGGCATCAACCGGTCTGCTTGTTCTGGTGTTGATAGGACACAAAACACGGACCCAGCTGATGTTTACACTACAGTCAAACACAGCTGGGACGCTGGTCTGGGGAATCAGTCTGAACTGCAGAAACTCAATTTAAGAGAATCATGTGACACCTCAGAGAGTAAACAAAAATGACTGTAAATGTTTCCCCCGGGGCTGAAAATATAATTCACTCAAAAGTCATTCATCCCTGATTATGATGGCTGAAGGTCTCGTGTTTTTTTCTGAATATGAATGCAATGAGTCGACAGGCTGCTTCTGTTTCTTATAAACTTCACTCTCACCTCGGTTTACTCCCAGAGTGCTAAATCCATCGTGGCTGTTGAGACCGATCAAAGTTGACTCTGATGATTCTAAACACATGAAAATTATTGATAATCAAAACACCACCATGTGGTTCTTCCATAGACGGTGAATTAAGACGTGGGTGGGGCGTCACCCACTGGGCTTTGTGGTCTGCTACGTCTCAAGTTTGACATTTTAGCGGCTGCCATCTTTATCTTGCATTCCGGCATTCTCACGCAGCCAATCTTGCGAGGGTTTTAAGCTGTGTGGGCTTGTGGCTGAACCCCGGCATCCAACCAGCACTTATTTCCGTAACAAAAGTGAAAACGAAACGTGGTCAGTGTAACCGGCCAGGCATCAGTCATATCGATAGTGGAGGTAGAAGACTGAAAGTGGAGCTAGAAGATGAAATGAATGGCAGTGAAGTTCAACTGGTTGTCTGATACACCTGGAGAGACGTGTCCAGTTAGCGCTCAATGATCCTCCATCACTGCTTTTTCTGCCTCCTATCTCGTATCTCCTATAGCAGAGTGCTGAAGTGGATATATGGAGACATCACACAGACGAGAGTCACTGAGGGGAGACTCACACCAGCTCTAAGGGAACGTACATTATCAACACTGAACAGTCCCAGCTAGCCAGCAGGTGTGAATCCAGGATGTTTCTCATTATTACGGGACCTGTGTCCGTTTTCAGTTTCACATTCATCGCAGTCAGCCTCTGCTCACCACTGGAAAGACTCTTCTCACCCTTCCTCTTTTTACATCTATTTGCTTCCTCCTCCTTTTTCATACTCTTTCACCTTCTGAGTTGCGTAATGTAGCAGTAGTAAACAGTTATGACATATGAGGACTTGGAGTACTGAGCCACCAAGTAATTTGCCTTCTCAAACCTCAAATTCAAACCCCGAACCTTTGTGTTAACGGACAGACACACTAACCACTGGTCCACAGAGATGGTCCACGGTTGCAATGGTGCCGTTCTAGACACAGATGAGTCTAGTGAGATGAGTAAGAATCCTTCAACAGATTCCTCTATCCAGGCGGTTCCAGATTACTACCAACACCATTAAAATCATCTGGTCCTTGTCCCAGCATCAGCTTTTCCTGAAAATGTCATTAATATCCGGGTTCATAACATTTTGAGTTATTGTTGAACAAAAAACAAACAAACAGAGAAACAGACTGATAAACACCAGCGAAAACATCATCTTCTTGGTGGAAATAATGATGAACTGAGAACGTGACCATCTCTGCTTTATTATTTATTTTTCCACCTCCAATCTCACCAGAAGACATTCTTCAGCCTCAACAGCTCCACCATGACATTGTCGCCCATGACCTGCAGTTCCCTGATGCTATGGCGGTTGCTGTTAATGGGTGCATGACCTTTGTTCCAGTTTTCCCATCCCCCCCCCTCCAACACACAAACGACTACTCTATGACCATGATGGAGTAGGATTTCATTGAGCGGGTCACGACTTGCAGGGCTGACTGTGTTTGTCCCGCGCAAGGTCATTGTCAGTGTCTGAACAGGAAGCAGCAGATGAAAGATGTCACGCTGAAACCACCATCCAGCGCAGTCCCACCGATTCCGTGTCCGTACTTGCTAACTTGTCATTAACGTTTGACACATCCGCTGCCGTGTTTTATCGGCCTTCTTCCCTTGTCTTGTGACTGTTTCTTCAGTAAAGGAACGTGGTCCTGGACTGTACTTGGCCTGCATTTGATAAACGGCACATGACCCAGTAAAAGATTGACGTCGCCAGTTTCTCTCTCAGATCTAGGCCTGTCCTCTCTTTAGATGTGTGTTTGTGCAGAAGACCTGGTCTGAACATTGCCTATATGTGTTTGGGCTGGAGACCGTGTAGTGAGATATGTCAAGCAAATAATCATTTCCTAAGGATGTGAGGGAGACATTGATTATCTGCTGCATGTGATGTTCCGGCTGAACTGTGTAATCGATTACAGACAGTAATGCTGCTTCAATGACAGCAGGATATAATTGATTTCGCCATGTTCCTTTGATATCACTCCTAAAACGATCACATGTCTCCCATTTTTATCATAAGAAAACTTAGACCAGATTGACCGACGGGTGAAATGGTTGAGATGAGGCAGAACATCGTGCAGGGTACATGTGCATGTAAATAATGTCGGTTTATCATCACAGGAAACAAAGAAAAGCAGCAAAATACGAGTTTGGAACAGATTTCTGAAACATTCACGTAATAATTTTCAGTTAAGCAGTTTATTAAGCCGCTTTCAGCCCGATTTGGCAGACTTGTGCGTGTGAAGGCTGTGTGGTAATCTTCCTGTGAGAAGGTGGTTGCATTTCTAAGTTTACATTTGTGGAACACAGTCAAACTGCAACTGGGTCACAGTGTTTTCAGACAGACCAAGAGGAACTGTGTGTGTTTGTAATTTCTTGGCTGGGGTTTTGTATTCTGTCCTGTTTCGAAAACTACAGCAGCATTTCAGCTGAGGTCTTGACGTTGTGTTGTGTGTCAAATGCGCCAGCTGCCCTCCGACCGCCCTCCCCTCCCTTTTTCCAAAGTCTTGTCTGTGTGTGTGTGTGTGTGTGTGCGCTGAGGTGTGGGGTGACCAGCGAGCTGGCTTTGCCATTGGTTTGTCATTCTCCCAGGCCAAGTATGGAGAGTGGAGGTGTTGGCGGAGTGTGCCCCGGGGGTTGTTGAAGTACCTTTTGCCTCCAACGACTCTCAGCCAAGCAATGACCCCAAAGGCATTCGCCTGCCGCTGCTGCTCAATGGACAGAACAGAAACACCAACGGACTGAATGACTCATGATCGCAACGCTGAGCAGCTGTATTCAGACACCAAATCCTGCGTGAAGACATCGAATTATGTGTGAAAATATGAAATAGTAAGACCATGAGGTGAACAGACCAGATCCACTGCTCTCTGCAAATACATGTGTTCTATATATTCATGTAGGGCTGGGGCTGTTGTGTCTTTGGCAGTGTATTGTGTTACTGTGGCAGTTTTCTCATACATTTCTGACTTTTTTTGGTCGTATGGGGATTGATGGGGCAGACAAAGCCTTGGTCCTTTGACGTTCTATATGGTGTCAGTGCAGATGTGAACATACCAAGTTTGAGACATTTGTTGTTTTGTAGCGGATGTAGGTGGAGATGGATTGCCCATACATTTGCGCGTTGTGTTTCGCTGAACGTCCAAACCCCTGCAGAATAACAGATTGTCTCCATCTTGAGTTTCACTTGCAGAGTGCGGTTTACGTGTATCTTCCCCGTGCTCTCTCTGTTCCTCTTCCTATGTAAAACATGTGACACAGCATGTGTCTTGTGAGGGTGAACGCCGCGTGCTGCGTGAGGAGATCGTCTGTAGAGATACACCAATGTCTAACGTACTCGGTGTTTGTAATATAGTCAATTAATACAACCAGGATGTGCTGGGATCGTTGCCGTGCTCAGTGACACTACAGAACGTATGGAACAGCCGCTCTGACAAAGCAGCCAAACTTCAACGTGTGACACATGAGTCTTTAACAGACGTCTGAAAACCAGCAGAGCATTTTGGAAAAACATCTCAACTTGACAATTTTTAATATTCAAATTCATTTGTTATGTCATGTGATGAAGCCAGAAACAGGCACCTTGATTCCCTCTCACCACTCAACACAATGCTAAGAAGCGTTTCACTCACTGTGCTCACTGTACATCACAACACGAGATGGATGCAGTCCCGGTCCTAGTAGTACAGTGCATGTGTCTTGATACTCTAGTTCTAATGACATAGTTCAGATGACAATCAGATGATGATCTTGTCCTACATGTGATCCACGGTTCTAGTAGTTCTGTTCTAGTAACGTCTCGTTCCAGCAGACTGAGCATCCCGCATCCACTGTTGACAAACATGTGTCTTCTGTTGACGTGACGGTCCAGTGAACATGAGGATCCCCGTAGGGGGGAATGATGCTGCTCGTTCTCTCAGTATTTCATCAACTCGTTCTGCTCCATTGGATGCAGAAGTGTGACCAGTTAATGTGACAAACACTCCGGTGGGTTCCGGCACTTTGAATACTTGGCGACGGAGCTGTCAAATAAAATACGATCGGGTCGCCGACTCTAGAGTTACTGAATCTGTCGGCAAACGCCCCTGCACCACAGAAATTTGTGTTGAACTAATAACTCGAACATCATGAAGGTTTGTCAGTGTAAATCCAAAGCATGTGGGTTAAAATCCACCTGCCGTCCGCGCAGAGCAGCGTACTGAACGTCTGACAGTGACGCCTGCCTCATGCGTCTGTGTTTCTATTTAGAAGGGGCGTGTTTCTGCTATTCATAGTTATAGGAACCTGCAGAGGTCTACTGGAAGTCACTGAGTTCCCTCTGCTGCTGGCTGGGCCGCACAGATAAACCGCGCTGCTTTTGGACAGAAATCCTCCCTCCCTCATTGCAGACTTTGTGGGACTGTGAGTACCATGATATATTTTGTTAGTTTGAATAAACCTGGAACCTGTTTGCTTTCAGATGTCAATCCTCTATAGCAGTGGCCTGAGCCTCCTTTACCTTTCACCCAGAAAACCTTGTGGAACGATTGAGACTTAATTTCTTTCATTTTCTTTGCTTGCTGGCCCTCTTCTGTAGATTTGAGGGGATTATTAATCATTTCAACGCAAGCACCGGTTTCCTGTTATTGAGGTTTATAGATAATCCTGATCTCAATGAAAGACGTATCTTGTTTGACAGCTTTTCTAAAGCACTTTGTCCCCGTGGGCTCCGTCCCGTTTGTCAGCGGCTCCGTGTTAATTATAGAAGTAGGTGAGAAGTCAGTTGTTTCTCCTGTGGTCCACATGCACCCTTACCTACGGGGCCATTACCTTCTGTCATTTAGAGGTCAAACGATTTGAACATGCTTGTTGAAACTATCAGGTGAGTGGATATTAGGTGAGTGAAACTGCCTCTGTGTTGTAATGTAATAAATGAACTGATCTTTCTTGCCTCAGATTTATTTAGAGGGGTTGTACAGGAGACTGGAACTAAGGTCACAAACCCGCATTTCTGTTTGACTCAACTTTCAGTGGGATCTTCTCTGTTCAGCCCAGCTGACAGATGAGCTCATTTCTAAAGCATCTCGGAGAGAAAACTTCCCTTCCCTAAAGAAATGAGGGTGGTGTTCAGGGTGAACGGACGGTATCCATGGCTGCGTCCTACTCGCAGTGTCTGGTGATGTCAGGGTCATACGTCCTTTCTTATCCCATCTGTGTCACTGACAACACAGGCACGTCTGCTCCGATTTCAGATTTCACGTATGTAATAGTAAAAGTGTAGAAAAGTTTGAATGTTCCAATGAGTCGTGTCCGTGAGCTTTGGATTCATTATGTTTTGGTTTTGTTTTTACAGTAAATCAGTGGATGCGGTGAATGTGTGTTTGTATCTTCTGAAGCCGTGAAAACCTGGAATTTTCTGGGTTTGTACTAGTGAAGGTGCTTTTACACGATGTCACTGTTTGGAGTTTCCTCCCACGACTGGCTGATGATCGTTGGGTTCACTGTATATGAAGAACAAAACACAACACCGTTTTGTTTTGTTTTGTTTTGTTGGTGAAAAAAAGACATTTTCAAGTCCCTTCACACTCAACTGACAACTGAAGTGTGTGTTTTTTTTAATGTTTTGTGTTTTCCAGCAGTCATGCAGGCTCAGGAAGTCCTGAGACAGCTGCGAATGCCCGAACTGGATGATGTTCGGAAATATGTGCGTGCGCTGCCCACCAACACACTCATGGGCATCGGTGCCTTCGCTGCCATCACCACCTACTGGTTCGCCACCCGGCCGAAAGCCCTCAAAGCCCCGTGTGACCTCAACGCGCAGTCAGTGGAAATACCAGTAAGGAATCTCTTGTCCCAGTAAAACCAGTGGGGGTGTATGTTCACATGATCATGGGTTCATCTGCATCTACTGCTGTGAATGTTTGAACTTCAACTGGAACGTGATCTGACGACTGGAACGCAAAAGAAAACGGAAGAAGAACAAGAAGTGTAACGGGATCTCTTGAGTATTCACTGTCATTTACCAAACATACGGTCTCAGACCAGTTTGTAAATAAATCAGTGTGATATATATATCCTGACACTGAATTTTTAACATTTCACCTCAGCTTTATGATTGTTTATCTCCAGCGAAGATCAACATCGGCCGTCTGTCACTTAGTTTGCTGGAAAGGAAACTGGCTACAAGGCGGATATCAACTTTACTGGGACAATTGGTTATGTTTTGTAAATGACACAAATATATTCACTAATAACGTAAACAAAGTTGAATGATTCGTTCATCCCCACTAACTGGCCGTTGACTTGACCTTTCAAGGAT
>JBBMJM010000023.1:834224-846416 GCA_037832705.1 Centriscus cristatus
TCTCTCTCTCTCTCTCTCTCTCTATATATATATATATATATATATATATATATATATATATATATATATATATATATTACAGTTGCTGGTAATTGTTGACATTAGAGGACACAAAGTCACTATGATGCCTGATCTGAATGGTCATTCAACAAATGCAACTCATTCCCTCCTACTGTAACTACTGGTAGCTGCCACAGCCGGCCCGAACTGGGCTGGACCACAGTCGATTGTCATGAAAGGAGGGGGACAGAATGTCCCGTGAGTGGGCAAATAACAGAAGAGCAAATCATATTTTCATTTCCTTTCATGTGCTTACCTATTTATTTGTGTCCATACAACTGACTGGTTTTCCATACCATACCTGACTATTAAACCTTTCACAACTCTTGACGCACACACGTCGGCCAATTTGATAACAAACTGAAAGTGAATGCATATGCAGCAAGTATGGATCCACATCCCAGTTCATTTGGAGATGTATTTCTGACCCCTTGATAAGTACAAGTCCATTTTCTTGGAATCATCTCTCAGCTCTTGGCCAGTTCTCAGTTTGCAATTATTCGTCAGAGATCTTATCTGGTAGTTTAGCTGCTAAACATTTATTCACCAGCTAGCGGCTAAGACGAATCTGCCATTTGGTGCCAAGCCGAAAGCCCTCAGTAGTCTCGGTAGGCTCGGTATATCAGCAGGCTGTTTTCGGGCAGGAACCTGCTGCCTGATGGATCTGAAGACGACACTTTGAGATGAACAGTTGCAAGTTGAAGAAAGCAAAAGAGTGTGCAGACGTGTATATTTCACATTCACATTTATACATATACACACACACACAACCTATATATATATACACACACACACACACACATATATTCTAACAAAGTATGTAAAACCCTATCTCGCAATGTCCAAATGACTCACATGCGGCAGCACAATATATATACAGTAGTATCTCAACAGTCAGGAATAATTAAATGCTGTGAAGTCACTAAAGTCATTCAGTAAAAATTGTTATGTATCAGACTCAACATTCACTTGAATCACCGCATATATTTGACACAGTTACCATAGAGATGGTGAGAATAGGATGAACGAGGCCAGTCAAGACTCCTTGACCTGGGGGGTTAACTTGAAGGAGCAGGGAAAGTAAGTTTGGCAGTAGTCTAAGAATTTGGAAAGCGAAACAAAGAAATAGAATTAGGCACTTAAAAAAATGTTTGCATAACGAGCTCCTTTTCACCGCTATGCTTCTCCTCCTTTTAATCACCTGCGCTCTCCAGGCCACCCACACCCTTCTTCATGGTCAGACACAGGACCGGCAGCCTGATGTATGATCCGAGGACGTAATCTGCCGAGCCTGATTGCCATTACTGCCATGCGATTATACACGTTGATTACTGAGCCCACCCTGAGGACCATGACGTGCCCTAGTGCACATTTTAAAGGTGCGCATAAAATTACGCGGTGATTACCCCACAATGAATAAATCCAGAAGTGAGACCATATAGAGCATCTTAAGTAGGACTGTGATTATTAATAGGTACTTGAGGTGACCTGATACCTGGCATCTGATCCATCATGCTGTAAAAAAAAAAAATCAAAATCATGTCTGAAAGACATTATCGGATTATTGTTGTAGAGGTACAACTGTTTGGAGTTCAAGCATGGATAAGAAGCATGCTGGGCTCTCCAAGGCTCGACACGGGCTGCACTTGTCCCTCTCAAAGTCGACTTGTGTTTAATGCACACGCGTCACATGCATACGTGGTTCGGCATTTGAAGAAGCCGCTTGATCCGCTACTGTCATGTACCGAAGGCAAGTATTTGTGCAGGATGCACGGAACAAAAACTTTGCGTGTGCCCTGAAAGGCAGACGTACTAAGGTGTCGTAAACGTAATCAATTTGCAATGACACTTGACCTCAAAATGGTGGCTCAACTAATCCCTTAAAGTCAATTTTGAAGGGTTTTGTTTTTGTTTAATCTGGAGCCAAAGTGCTCATTGGGTACAGCAGATAAGCCACATAGTCCCACTGATGTATCCAGAAGCAATCCTACATCAAGCGATTAATTGGATGAGGCAACGACGAAGTAGCATCACATCTGTTCACGGTTTTCTCTGTTTTTACATACTGAATACCTGAGCCTGAATACTTTGGATAAACCCCCTCTGGTGCAAAAGCCCAAATGTTAGCATGTTTGCATTGGTAATACGCCGGCAAGGGTTTAATGGACTTGATGTGCGACCATTCACAGCAGAGGTCCACTGTCTGCAAGGATCTCGGTGGCGGACATGAGCCCTTCCTGCACAATTACTTAATGGCTTCAGCAATTATGCATATCTACGGGAGTCCAAAACATAAATGTCAGACAGAGGGAAAGAACTGATTTATGTCTTTTGTCTGTATCAAAGAAAAAGCCGGGACGGATTATGAGAAGAAATATAGTCAGTAATGACAACGCAGCTGAAACAGCGCTCGCTGTAGCTACATCAAGGACCATTTACAGTATGCAAATGTGAACTGGAGCTTCCAAATGCACAAATGCAGAAATTCCATCACTGGCCAGAGTTCAATAACTCTTCAGTCTTCAAGTGTTCAGATAATGGTCACTGTCTCTGCACATCAGTTGCAATTCAAAACCTCAACCATCCATCACTGGACATTCCCCAGTAAAACAGCACCGATAAGGGAAAGTGTGCGATGATGTTGCTCGAGCCTGCTGTCGTTGTCAGTGATGGACAAGCACAGGATGGGTACATACTATTCACAGGGCTCCATGTGGCAGCTTGCATTTTCACACTGGCACAGTATGCTTGTCAGATCACGCAGACACGTGCGTATAGCTGTGGGCAACCAAAGTTGCCTTCTGCCAGTCGTCAGTGTCACCAACGGATGCATGTGCTACTCCGCACCATGGCGGCGTCCCTGGCGTGTTCCTGTGTGGTTTTTGGGATGGGAGATTGTGAGGCCGCAGCTTCTTCGCAACAGACAGAAGACTCAACCTTGAGCATTTGTGGGCCTCCTCTAACGTCACGTCTGGAACCTCACACTGCGATGCGCGATCTGTTGCTTGGAGAAACCCACAGAGGTCATAACCAGAACAAAATCAAGCTCTTGTTTTTTTTTCTCTCTCCTTTGTGTTGACAGAGTACTGAACTCGCTTCGGCCCTTAAGAGAAACACATCATTCTGCCAAAAAAAACCAAAAAAATGAATGAATGAACAGAACGCAGCAAAGTGTGTCATGGCAAGAAGACGTCCCGCTGAACAGGTTTCCAGCAGAGATCACCATGACGCTCATGCTGTTCATCTGTACATTTACAACAGAAGAGAAGTCGAGGGGAGGCAGATTAACAGCACTGAGTAATGTTCACTTGAATGTTTGAGTCAAAAGCCTCGTGAGTCACGGGGCAGAGCTGTGATGTCTAATGTTAGGACTCCGCTGTGGTGCCACAGGTGGCCTGTTCATGAGTATTTTGGGATGGGAACACACTCACTGGACCGCTCTGACCGAGCCTCGGCACAGTGGGGGAACAATTTTGAAACAGTGCACAAGAGACCTGTTGCTTCCAGAAAATGTTTATTTTGTTCATAAACTTTTCATAAAAATAACAACATCAATATCAGTTTAATGTATTGTAGAAACTGTGTATGTACAAAATCTTTACTTGAACAGTTAATATAACTTAAGGCGAGTTAAATTACTTTTTTGCAATACACTGTTGGTGAAAACTTCACCAAACTGTCTTTTTTTTTTTCTTTTTTGATGGTTTTTGCTTAAGTGAACATTTCAGTCAACAGTATCTTCTGCAAAAAAGATACTCAAACCCTTTCTTCACCGAGGTTAAGTCCACAGAATCTCGCAGCAATGTGTGCTACCTGATTACTCAAAAGCAATTTGTATAGGATTTGCTAGTCAATCCTAGCGTCACGTTTCTGTACATACTGTAAAATCATTTTGTTGGAAAGCCATGACCACAACTAGTGCACATTCCGGTCCCATTCCAATCCAGATCATCACTTCAGTTCAATAACTCTAATCATACCGACATGGAAACGAAGTGCGAAAAGGTTCAAACATTTAAAATAGTAGTTACTGAACAATAGCCCTCAAAAAAACAAGACATTATTAATGATTTAGAATACATTTCACCTTATAAATGACGCTCAAATGTGATAAATGTAAAATATACAGTTAGCTATAAAAATACAAAGAGGTACATTAATACAAATATATTTATTTCCCATTTATGATATATCTTTCACAACTGCAATTATCCAAACAATTGTAACACAACACAAAGACCAATAACAGAAAACACTGACAGCCAAATGATAAGAGGCTGAACAAACACGAGATCTGAGCAAAGATGGCCAAAGCCACAGATAAGTTCGTCTACATTCATGTCAACAACGATCCTCACTGCTGAGTGTTGGTTGACGGGGGGGGTTGATATTCCGGGTAAAGGAAAAGAAAAACACTGACATAAACATGCATCAAGAACCATAGTCCAGGAAAAAAAACAAAAACAAAACAAAAACAAAACATTGCTCTATTAATTCTAAAAGCAGAAAATAAGATTCTTAAATGGAAATACTGATAAGTGCAATCCCTCCGAGCTCAGAGGCGCTGGAGCTGTCCGTGGAGAGGTGCTGGCAGCAGTCATGCAATGCCGCAGCAGAGAGGCTCCACCGGCGGTCAGCAACAAGTTCCACCCTCTGGTACATGTACCTCTGGACTTGTACATCTGGAGCTTCGAGCTTCGAGTCGGCAGCAGGCAAACAACCAGGCCGAAGTGCTTCGGCTCCGCGCTGCGCGTCAAACACCGACGCAGGCAGCAGCTGGGAGTCAGCTGGCTCATCTTCCAAGACGGAAAGATCATTTTTGGGTGGGGTGGGTGAATGTGTGAGTGAGTGTGTGTGGGGGGGGATCACTCTCTTCAGATTCCCTCGGGGAGAGTGAAGGGCCACGCGCTGGCGGTCACCTGTGGCTTTATTTCCATTTTCTCCTTCTGCTTGAGGTGTACGCGTCCGTGCCGCTTGCGCTCGTCGCTGCGGGCGAAGCGTTTGCCGCACACATCGCAGGAGAAGGGTTTCTCCCCCGTGTGAGTCCTGGTGTGGGTGGTCAGGTGGTCGCTACGGCTGAAACTGCGCAAACAGATGCGGCACTGGAAGGGTTTGTGGCCCGTGTGGATGCGGATGTGCCGGTTGAGCTCGTCGGAGCGCGAGAAGCGGCGGTCGCAGCTCTCCATGGGGCAGGTGAAGGGTTTCTCTTTGGCGGGGCCATGGGAGGCGGCGGGGCTCTTTCTGGCCCGGGGGGGCTTCGTGGCACGGGGCGTGTAACTTTGCGCGAAGGAATCCGGCAGCAAGGAAGAGTAGAGGATGGAGTCTATGGTGCTGGGTAGAGCCGGTGTGGCGTACAAGGAGTCACACTGATTGGACGGCTGAGGGGGGTCCGGGAAGGGCTTCAGGTTGGAGGACAGGCCCATGGGTGGCGGGAGGTAATTGTTGTAGATGGGACTGGAGTAGCTCTGGGAGCAGGTGTCAGAGAAACACGGCTCTTGCTTGATGCCCCCCTCCACTTTAAACTCCATGTCGGCGTTGGGACAAATCGGGGGGAACGTGTCTAGAAGTTCCTTTACATCCATTTGCTGGTCAGGGGGGAAGTCGTTGGACATGGGGAAGGTTTCTGACTGGAAGCTCGTTTCCAAACAGTCAGACTTATTGAAGCCCCCCCAGTCGTAGCAGCTGCTCTCAAACTCGTTCTTGACCACCACGGGGAATGAAGCGGCCTCTGACTTTGGTTCAGGCTTCTTCTGGGTCGCAGCTCTGGAGGAGCCGAAGCTGAGCTGGGGGGAGGACTGGTCCTGGGCCTGGCTGCCGGCCGGATCCTCGGCATATCGCTGGCACGTCTGGTCCGGGGAGTACACAGGAGGAGGAGGAGGCGGCGGAGGAGGAGGGGGAGGAGGTCCGGAGCAGGTGTACGTTTGTCTTTTGACGCCGGGGTCTCCGAAATGACCATCGGCGCTGCCAGTGTCCATCGGCGCAGGTGATGGATAAGATCCCTGGCTGCAGCCGCCGCTGTGCTGCACTTCTGAAAGTGGCAGCGTAGAGATTCCTACGATCTCGGTGATCATGTTGAGGAGTGTTTCTGTGCTGCACGGCGCTCCCTGAGATGCCTCGACATAGAAACTGCCGGAGTAGGCGAGCGAAGAGGGGGTGTAGGTGTCTTTTGGGCACTCGCAGGGGTTAAAAGCAAATTCCGAGTTGGAGGCTTCGGTTTTAAGAGTTGCAGGGGCTCCTTCTGTTGAATGGGAGAGAACGGAAGAAAACTTTGACTCACCGACTGTTTCATATTCGAGGAAAATCGGTGTTACATAAACACCCGTGCGTATTTGGCACCGGGATGCCATGACGCGAATGGAGAAGAAAACGAAAACAGCATCTGCAATCTGTACATTTGAAACATTTGGATGATGATGCATGCACAACTGATCGACGGTGCAAAGATGCCAACTCACCGTGGCCAAACTGGGCAGGTACCCCCCTCTCTGCGTCGACATACACCTCCTGGTTGTCTTTCCGCACGCTGTTTTCCATTCCAAGGGAAGAACTGCTGCAATTCTCAAACTGAGGATAAAAGGAATCTTTCGCGTTCAAATCCATATTGTTCAACATAATGATGCGCTTAGAAGTCCGTCTGTCCCAGGGAGGAAAAAAAAACACACAAACGGGAGGTAAAAATGTGAAACAATTTATGCAGATGACTGTTGTCTTTCACCCCTGCGTTTGACGGTTTTCAACAAATGATCCAGGCTGATGTGTCAAAATGTGCTTTTTAAAGGAAAAAAAAAGAAAAAGCAATATTCCCTTTTCGTCTCTGTTCCTCGGTAGGTGTTTGCTTGCTGTGGATTTCACATCAGCGACTTCCCCTCTCTCCCCTTATATACACTTTGGCAGCTCCCTCGGCCCTCCTCCCCATTCATCAGCTCCAGTGAGAGGATTCCCCGCTGCGTGTCAACTTCATGCCCATATATGGACAGAGGATGTGACGGAGCAGCCTCCCTCCTCCCTCCAGTCTGCCCTCCTCATCATCCCCACTCCATCGGCGAAAGATGGAGACTGACGTTGCAACAAGTGGCGACTAATGCTGCCTGGTAAAGCAAACAAACAAACAATTAATGCTGGAATTGAATGGACTGTTTCACTTTGAGAAAAGAATAAGACTTGTCACATCAGACCCGTTTTGGTGGTGAACTGTTGTCTATGATGAGATGTTACAGGTTTAGTGTGATAGGGGGACATGTGGAGGACATGAGGAGATGTTGGGTCAGGGCTGCGATCCCAGTTCCCTCTGCATGCAAGAAGGAGGAAGGTGACATCGGTGACATTGTTGTGGAAAAGCTGAACTCCAAATTTCCAAAGCCGACTCTAAAGACTGCTGTTCGCCGTCAGCGGCCATCTTTTTTATTTACATGTAGCAGGAGCCCGACTGGAACCACACGTGGAACGGTTACACATGTGTTGTCATTATGTTAAGGCCGCCCTATACACACCTTGGTTGGCCCAGCAAAAGAGAAGTTTCTCAGTCGGGTCAGGTTTTATTTGAAAAGCGCCCAATGACGGGACAGGAGCAGAGGAAAGCACCGGAGATAGGAGAGAAAACGTACAAACATTGGATACGAACATGTCTGCCAGCACAACACAGTGTTACGAATGCACACAGCAAATAGAATATTAAATGAAGATCATATATCACAGTACTGAAGACGATATCAAATATGTATAAAATAGGAAGAAGAAAAATACAGTTTGAACCAGTAATCCTCAAAGATTAGTAGGTGAACTTGACATGTGCATGAATTGAATTATGTTCCACATTATTATTATCATTATCATTAACAGACCGCCTAATAGAATATGTGCATGACTTGGTTCAGAACGGTGCCGCTGCGTCGTTTCCACCACTAGCTGTAATTGTTTCAGCTGATAATGTTGCTATTTTCCAGGTTTTTGAGTGTGAAGTGATGTCGGTAGGAATATTTGGATTTGTTGAGTGTTTATGTGATGAAATAATGTCTTTGCGGGGAAATATTTGCTGGAAGAGCAGATGTCCCGTCAGTTAAATGTGTGTAATTTGACACCATACTGTTACATTGGAGAGCTTTAGATCACAAACTAAACACCCTCCCGGGAAACATGAATGGAGTACACACAATACAACAAATTAATACCATAAAAAAAGATGTATGTTTTCACAGACGTTAGAAACAATAAATATGAGTCATGCACACATTGTCAATGAATACACAGTTACAGTAACATTCTGTTCCATCAATACGCTTGACTGAATGGAATAACTCACAACTATTTTGAATCAAAAGCCATTTGAAATAATGATAGATAATGTGCAAGCCTTGAATCAAAGTAAGAATAACTTCATTTTACGAGGCAGATACAACTCTCCTCAAATATATCTGCCTCTATACAGTCTGCGATTTTCTTTCACAAACTCATTTCCTCCGTTGTGGTGGCTGGAAATTGTGGTCGCTCGCAATGCAAGAGTGAATAACTGCAGCGCCCCGTCCAAACAAACCCTTGGCCTTTAAAAGCATTGAGGGGAGTCAATAACACCCCTGAGGTGTTCAGTGGTTGAACCCAACTGTTCACATGACATTTCAACCCCCAAAGAATTTTTTTTTCCTGTTTCACATCTGTTGCTTGGTGCACTCCATGGTCACACTTCCTATTACACAAAGTCAATACTCTTTCATAGGACATTGCGGTCTGCAGCCAACCTCTGGCACCGGCTGGAGCTTCAGGACCATGGATAGCGACAGTTCAGAGACAAACCGACACACACACACACACAGATCTTTTCCTTTTTCCCTTTATATCACATTCCCTGTGTCTCTGTGTCGATGTGAATGGTGTTCCTTTGCAGGGAATACAGTCACAACTCGGAGGGCACAATGTTATTAGCACAATGAGGAACAGCAGTCAATCGAATTAAATGTGCATGAAACACTCAATTCGTTTCATTTGTATAATTGACACCGATATGGTGCGAGCGGACGCTAAATTGCTTTACTACATTATTAAGTGGATATAAGGCTTAGAGAGTCCATAACAAGTATTACTCCAATGAAAAGAGATTTATATTGCAGTTTGTAGTTGCAGAAAGGACAATTACTTTACACTTATGATTGGGGCTGTACCTTTGATACCACTAGGTTTATTTGACACAGTCATTCATACACAAATCACGCTACAACATGCTGCATTGTCACGTTTTCTTAGATTGGCCTAATATAAATGTGTGAAATCAGCCTGGAATGATGTACGAATGTAATGTAAAAGCATGTACCGGGGGGCTGTTGGTTTCTGTTGATGCTGCTTCGCTTTTCAAAGGGACACCAGCTTCGTATGTCATGTTTCATCTGCTCCCAGTGTCCTTTATGCTCCTCGGAGGTGACAGCTTCTTTGTGCTTCTGTAAAAGAGCTCAGACTGCACATGTGGAAACATTCTATCTGTGTGGACGCTGCTTGGTGCAGGCTGACCAGCACGCATGTCGATGTTCAGCTCACACTCATGGAGGTTGATGTCAGAATGTCATTTATTCCACAACCTCACATGTGTAATGTGACTACACCTCCACCACAATAATCTGCACAGCAACTCCTGACCTACGTCCATCCATACACCGTGACGACTGGCCAAACCTCAGCATGTATTGTACTTCTCTGTTGACTGCCGTCAGCCTTGACAAATAGGATAGTCTAGAATAGATCGAGAGGGGGCAAATAATACAAATAAAATGTCAAAATGTTCTTTCAAACATCAGTATCAGATGTCCAAGAAATGACCCATCATGTTGGAATATTTAAAATATACATAGAAGCAAAAGGCTGTCCAGTCATTGCTTCACATAGACACGCAAATGAAACGTGCAGCAGCGCATCGTTTCCTTCCCACCGCTACAGGTTTTACAGTGTTTAACTAGAAAGCAGAAGGTTTGAACTGTAATGGAGAAGCGTCTGTGAGCTCAGTGCTCAGACTGTTTGAAGAGTATGAGAGTACACTTTTTGTCGCAGACAAGATCACCTGGAAATAAGTAAGCTTGTGGGTTATATGGACTCAAATGCAGTGTGCCTAGAGCAGCACAAACACTAAGAGACTATTTGACATAATCACCAGCCTGCTTTATACTCAAATGCTGCTCAAATATGATGTTATCTGCTTCAACACAAAGTGGGGGGAAATGTAGGAAAGCATACGCGTCGCTCCTGTCATCTTTTGAAGGTAGTCTATAACAACCTATAAGCTATTTTATCGGAGCACTGACATTCTCTTGGACAAAATCACTTTCACCTCAGATGTGCACTCTAATACTTGGCCCAGAGATGTTTAGCTTTGAAGAAGTGCCTCCGAGTAATCTAGAGTCTATTAAAACCAATCTGATCACACAGAGTTCAGATCACAGGATGCTGTTATGATAACTGCAGCGTGGCTTAACCTCTCTCCTCCGTGAAATGCCACAGCATGGGGACTAAGTAATGGATTTATGTAATGTTAGCACTTAATGACATTATGGCATAAGGGTAAGTCCATACCTGTAAAAGGCCTTTGTTCATTCCCAAACACCTCTGAGTGATAAAAAGATCATGTATGATGCAAAGTTGCCTCCATGTTTTCTGAAGGACTCTGAAGAACTGCTCCTTTAACGAATATCTTTGCACCATTTCAATACAAATTTTAATTTCCTCCTCAATAACAAATGTGCGTGATATGGAATAATAAAGCCACATGCAGTCGGACTCACTCAGTCACATTTGAACTGTCAACAGACCAGCATTCATTCTCTTTATATGCGACATGTGCAAAGCCTGACCGTTTTTGACACTTTGTGCTTCAGGGGAAGGTAAACATTTTTCTTTGTGCTATGTAACCCAGTGGCCGTGTTATTTTCACTCCTGGACAGGCTGTGGGAGTTTCGCTTGCAGGTAGGTGCCCGTTACAGCTGAAGAGGCAGCGAGGAGCGGCTGCCCTCTGGGATCTCTGCCTGCAAGATGAAGGATGAGGTGGACGGTGATGTCTTCTTTTTATTTCTCCATAGGAATAAAATTACGAAGTAATTTAGGGATAAAACGTGATGTGATGGTGACTTATATGGTGGTTATAAATAACAAATCATGAGTGAACTCATTAGTAATTTGTCTTCTGCATTTATATTATTCTAGTTCTATGTTCTGTGAGCTGCTCTATAGCCAGAAATGCTTTGACAAAACTAGTGCAGCACACAATAATTATGGGTGAATATGAGTCAGATATGCAGAGGTCTTCCACCCCTGATACTGGAAAAGAGTCGCCCCCTGTCTGTTCAGCCCTGGACTTATATTTGCCGAAATTTGACGTGCGGGCGTGAAGCTCCACTGTGACCTGTATGTCTCTGGTGTCACATCATCAACATCTCTCCATCCTCTGAAACTGTATTTACAAATGAACTATACATCTCACAGTAGTGCCGCAAAAGTCTCAATGCTTTGGCATTCTTTCAACCAAGTGCAACCCACACGGTTTGAGAGTAAATAATAAAAGAATCAGATCCATATCCAGTGAGATGCAGAGGCCATCATTGCTGTTTGAGGGGAGGTTTTACAGGAAACACTGAATCTGTAAGACAAACCCGCAAATGTCACATGTCGGATGCACAGCACTGCACAGATAGTGAATTCTGGATAGATGACGGTACCTGCATTTGCATCCAGCCTCATGTACTTTGACTAATGTCTTGTTAGGATTTTGGATGCAACGCATGTTTTTTGTTTTTTTTTTTCTGGAGCAATTCTGCAAAAGCTGGGGTTGCACAAGAGCCAGAGAAATCCATCTACCTCCCCCGAATCACATTCTGACATGTCTCACATTTAAATCTCCCCCCAAGGCGTTAGTCGAGGGAACATCTTCAATCTAAACCTGGATACAATGGGGCCTGTAAGACACCGCAAAAATGGATTGAGAGTGCTAAAACCACAGGAACCTCTGCCGGAAACACGACTTTCTATAAATACGAGGTATTCGCTTCAGCTGCCAAATTTGTTATTTTCTTTCTCCCCCTCTCTTTCTCTCTCTCTCTCTCTCTCAGTGTGTGTGTGTGTGTGTGTGTGTGTGTGTGTGTGTGTGTGTGTGTGTGTGTGTGT
>JBBMJM010000023.1:851823-866574 GCA_037832705.1 Centriscus cristatus
TACTGTTTTTAACCAAATGAACCCAGGGGACTATTACCCATGTGATCATACAATGAAATATCAAAATGACGGATCACTAAGAGAGTATGGTCGAAAAAAGGGAAAATGACACTAGTTAAGGTGATTGTTGTCAAGTGAATGCATATTTATGCATCAGAATCTTGTTACAAATCAGAGAGCAGGTGTTAATACTTTACCACCACACATCAAGTGTGAAATAACAGCATGAGCTCTCCCTTAGATGTGGATGTGTATTTTTTCCCCTGCATTTTAAGACACAAATACTTGATTTTCCATAATTTAAGATAAAAAAACGGTATATTCTTGGCTTAACATACAGGAACAAAAGGCTAGCTGCACACTCCGGTAGAGAGAATAGTTTTCTTTGTCTCCTGTAATCAGGATTTGTTTCATCAGATTAAAAAAATGACTTGACGTTAGACCCCATGGTGATTCCTTCTCCTTCAGATACAAATGTAGGACAGTAAAGACGCCATCAGATCTGCGGCATCAGTACTGCTCAGCCATCATCAACACCGTTAAAGAAGACCAGCCCGTGAAGGGGTGGCTTCCTTGACCCCTGCCGGTGCCGTCGTTGTACTGCTCCCACACAAAACCAGTTTCCACATACTGTCTGTGAACATTACTGATGATGTTAGTCCTGAGTTCCTCATAAAGAGCAGCTGCCTTCTCTCGGTATGGCCCTTGTGTGCTGCTGTAGTGATGGAGAGCTCGAACCGCTAGGTAGTTGATGTTAATCCATACTGGTCCCCTCCAGTAGGGGGCGTCATGTTCTGTATTTCTCTTCATATACAAAGGATCGCCCTTAGAGAGTGAACGCAGGCCATAGGGCGTCCACAACTTTTTGGAGTCGCGCATGTCTCTAAGAATAAGCTCCAGTTTGGGGGAGTCTGGTTCAAGGATGTGCAGTAAGAAGGGGAAGAGGCTGACGTAACCCAGAGCATTGACGTACTGCAGCTTGGGCGCCCTGCGGACAGAGCGGACGGGGCGTGTGCTGGCGAAGCGGTGATGTGGTTGTCCAGGAGGTGTGTACACCTTCTCCTGTGTGAAGGACACGGCTTGGGTGTGGTTCCCAAAGTCGCTGAAGGCTTGAAGTTGCTCCGACCAGTGGAGCTCGTGGAGCAGATTGTTGTCTCGGAGCACTTGGTGGGTGAACTGGTAGTCGTGATGGGGCTCGCCTAGAAGCTGAGCTATTCGAGCCATGATGCCCGAGGACAGGGCCATCCAGCAGTGTAAGTCCACATGGCGCTCATCTGCCGAAGGGTGCGAGGCTCGTGGGTAGTCGTCCAGCCCGGAGGTTAAAGTCTTGGGATTGAGAAATAGGTTGGTGTCCTTGTCGCGTCCGCGCCAGCGGTAGGAATTGGGCAGGGGCCCGGATTGAGTGGTGTTGTACCACTCGAACCAAGTTTTCAATCTGGGGAAGAGTCGTCGGAGGAAAGGCAAGGTGGATTCTGCGCTGCCTGGGTTTGAGGAGAGCTGTTCTATTAGTTCCTGGAGCGCTAAGAAGAGCGTGGGCGGGTTGGCGTTTTCATTCCGTTGAACCACAAACTCGGCTGGGACCTTGCTGCGAGCCTCATCTCCGAGGATCTGCTCGCGGGGGATCCAGCCCTCGATATTCATCAGGTCGATCCAGTGGGAAACAGCCTCTCGGGTCACCTGGGGGTCCCACTTGCTCAGCAGCAACTGGTGAAACCCCTCATCCCAAAGAAAGCCTCTTGGAAAGAAAGACCGCGAGGGGACGGCGGTAAATAAGGCACCTTCGGGGTATAGAAGTGGGTATTCGTTGTAGACCGACTGTACCACTGACTGGCCATAGAAGTACCCCATTCCGCCCAGCATGTTGCTGAGCGCCGCCTTGCCAAACTTAATTTGACTCTGGCTGAGACCTTTTCTCTCGAGACCGAATATCTCCTCAAACTTTGCATCGAACTCAGCTTTCCTCTTCGCCAACTCTTGCGTCATGACCGAGCCGGCTAGCTGGTTGGGACGGGCATGAAAGCTGGCGGACTCAAAGAGAACCTCGATCTGAAACGGCGTCTGAACAGTGACCTGATGAACGACAAAGTCACTCTCTCTCCTCGCATCAGCAGGTTTCTGCTCGTTAGGGTGACGGGGGGGCTTGTAAGTGTCCACGGCAATATAGTGCCTCTTCTCCCCGGATGGTGGGCTGTAGACGAACCTGCGGCTCATACTGTACTTGACAATGTCGGTCAGCTTCTCCAAGCCGGGTGAGACAGTCTGTAGATAGTTATAACTGAAAAGAGAAGACGAGTTCAGTCCAAACAGTCAGTGCTGCTAACACAGGATCACGGCTTTACAACTGATCGACCGTATGTTCGCTGTTCCTGAAGCATGAGCACAACGAGCCTCGAGGTCTCGGCTTTCTTCAAAGAAACTAAAGGTAAAGTGGCTGATTCCATAAGGATCAATAAATTCCACCTTAAAGCTTGTTCTGATGCTGCATCCTTCATTGTCCTCTCATACGTGATCATAACTGGTATTTCCCTACAGCGTTCATCACACGGCTGCTATTGTTTCTCCAAAACAAGTATGCCGTCTGCCCGGCATACAACTCCTCTCCAATCATTAAGTGCAGTTATTTATCCATGTGCATCAGTGGGGATTCAACAGAGGCTGCTGGCGCTGTTTTCTACTGCCACCTAGCATATATACTCTGTTAATGATGTAGAGTTACACCTTGGACAGCTCCACACAGTGGCAGGCAAAGTGTTAAAAACACACTCTGGACATAGAAAAGTAATGATTTGAAGATTTGCTCTATCTTTTAAGGAGCTTTCCCCTGAAGGTAGTCTTCTTTCCATCCTTTCTAATTAAATGTCCCTTACGGTGAATTAATTCAGATGAAATTATCTATTGGTGATACCAGCAGTCCTTTCTAATCCACCAGGTGCTGTAATCCTGCTTGTTATCTCTCATGTGCTTGTTTTCATGCCTTTACCTGGCATACTTAGCACTGGATAATTCCCCAGTAACAGGCTTCCGGAATGTGATCTTGAAATTGCCAAGCTCCTTTGAGAAACCAGTGATGGATGTGAGGCGGCCTCTTTCTTCCACGTGGGTCTCCAGTGAGCCCTGTGTGTCTGCTGCTGCATAGAACATCAGGGAGACGACGGGCGCCTGAGGGGCAGAGCTCTGGTGGGAGGAGACAGAAGTTATTACTACTAATTATCAACACTACTAGGAATCGTACGCTGAATGAGGAGAACACCACTCACATGCTGTTTCGCTGTGACCCTCCAGGTCCAGTCTCCTCCATGTTCCCCTCCTACCCGTTTGACAAACTCTGTGGTGAGTGTGAAGTCATTGTCTCTGATTTCCTGGACACCAAAGTTAATCCCATCGTGCATCAGCCAGCCGTAGCCTTGCAACCGATCTCCTTGCTCACAAATGTGCCGCAGGTTCACGTCCATGTCAGAAAACTGACGCATCCACATCATACCTGGGAGAACAGCCGAGGATATGACATTGGTTGTAAGGTGCAGAGGAAGAAAAACAACTCTTTGATGATGACAACTCCATTGCATAGCACCGAGAATGGAGCGGAGGACCCGCAACTAGGTAAAATGAACGTAGCGAACCAGATTTAACGTTAATGTACCTTACATACCATATAAAACTCAGCCCTACGGTACTACAAATGTAATCTTATCAACATGAAGGTGAAGTTCAGAAAGAATAATCCCCAGGAACTGTGCCCACTATTTATAGTAGGTCTGCCCTCATTGAAAGCAGGGCAAAGGTCAACTCCAGAAAATGTTGGTCATCTGCATTGGAGGTACACTTCACTCAAGGATGAAGATCAGGTGACCCGGCCTGTTCTCCTTCATAATATAGCTGATTTGCTTAATTTGTTAGACTTAATGGAACTTGGTACCAAAAAAAGTTATATATAAACAACATACCTGTCACAACCGACTGTGGACTCCTGGTTTTCATGCCAAAGTAGACCTGAGGTCGGTATGAGCCCCAGAACCTCTCTGGTGAAACCTTGGCACTGCTGCTATTGGTGTCGAGAACAGGAGGTGACAGGTGCAAAGTCACCACACG
This sequence comes from Centriscus cristatus, assembly GCA_037832705.1. NCBI lineage: Eukaryota > Metazoa > Chordata > Actinopteri > Syngnathiformes > Centriscidae > Centriscus > Centriscus cristatus. Next base: position 855,913 of record JBBMJM010000023.1, read on the forward strand.
TTTGGCCAGAACTGAGCGCATGTACAAGGCATAAAAGAACCAGATGAGGCTGAATATACAAAGGCAAATTGAGATGTTGATGAAAACTTTGCCGATATCCACTTTCTTTTTCTTCTCCTTGCGATGAAATGCAGAGGGCTTCTCATCTTTCCTCGGAGGGTGAGCAGCATCACCAGTCACCACCCTCTTCCTCTGCCTGCCCATCCTGCCCTTCTGAAGCTGGAAAAGAAGAGACATACTGTGTCAACAAACCTTTGCTTTCTTTCAAACATCTCCAAACTACATTTTTGAATGTTAATAATAGGCCAGCAAATTACATCGAAAGACGTCTTAACCTTAAATATATAAACTTAAACGTATACCGGTAGACTATGGAAATGACAGCTAGGTAAGTAATCCGTACCAAGTAAACTTTCTTTCATTATTCCCTATTTGCACTAAAAACAAACATCTGAACACCTAGCATAAACATTATATGTAACAGAACTTTTATTCATCTTTCACAGGCACCAGCATTATCCACTGTCCATTTACTTTACGTGTATAACACTACTGTTTGAGTACATGTGTTTTTGTCTTTTTTTCCCCCACGTCGCTACATTTCACACATTGACCTACTCCCACTCGTAAACCTAAATGTGACGGCATAATTTAATGGTGGAACCTATGTCGAAATTACAACGGTAATGCAACGTTGCCTGCAGGCTGCACGCGTCTGGCTAGGGGTGCCATCATGCTAACATAATGTTTGTGTTAATTTAAGAATTAAGCTACCTCCAGGTAATTCCAATGTGTCAGTCGTCAGTAACAAAACAGTCTACGTCAAGCTACGTGTTCATTGAGCAAAGGGTGACTAACCTGTCAAGATATTGAGGTCTCAGCTGCTCATTATCCGCGGAAAGCTAACTAGTCACTTCCGGGTAACGTCGCGCCCTCACTGACGTGTCCTAAGCGTTGACGTACCTGACGTCATCAAGCGTTTGCGCGAAGAATGGAGAAGAGACAACCAGAACAAATTTGATTATTTGTTTTTATTTATTTGTTGTTTTGTTTTATGATAATATAATATCAAGCCACTGACCTGCGGACAAGTGACGTATGTAGTTTTATTGTTGTTGATAAAATGAGCCTGACAAATTAACCTGCCAAGAGGAAATTAAAAAAAAAAACAAGTTGCTGAAATCTGACCATTCAGTGACTGATGCTGAATGATGTGAATCCTTCACTCAGTGAACGATGAAACAAATGTAACTGATGGACATGGCTGGTACAAGGGTCCCTGTGTATCCCATGCTGTGAGTGAGGAGGGTAAAAAAAATACAAGATGATTGATTTTTGGCCTTTTTTTAATGAATGAAATATATTTCTTAATTCATATTTAAACTTTGGTCAACATGTAAAACGTACAGACCGAGCAGTAAAGTCTGAAAATGTTTAACATACCACCGTTTAAGAAAAAAAGTGAAACAAAACAAAAAACAGACAGTATCTTCCATTGTAGTTACAGTCTGAACCAGCCTTGGATTTGTAAATGAATGTCACCTATCCACAATAAACTGCTGACCCCAATGTTTTCCTCATTTTCAGTGTGGGCTTACAAAACCATGCCCAAAAGTATCACCCAAACTGTGCTCAAACATATCTTGCTTTGCCTTTACAAAGTCCAAATATAGCCCCCAAAAATCAAGCTGCAGAGAAAAATAACTTGTACGGGATCAACTGAATGACAAAAATTGAAAGTGTCCTTCGAATGATTTCTAATTATTTGTGCCAGACAAAGGTTTATATGATTTTGGGGGCTATGCACGAAGTGCTCACTGAATGTACAGTATGCATTTTTCTTTTAAGTGCGTCCTCCACCCCCATAGCTCAATACATTTAGATATAGATACACAGCAACAGGTGAAGCAAAGCAAGAGATGAAACCCTGGTTTAATTCCCCACACAAACCTGTCTCTTCACCTGTGTGTGTATCCTGCAACTCTGAATTAAATTATGTTGTAAACAGGCACAAAGACTGATGCAAAACAGGTGGACAAACCCAAGAAATAAAGAACCTTCTTACAAAACATGACAAAAACAGTGATTAACAAAATGAAGGGAACGCTCGGGTCACTCTTCAGTCTGCTGTCACTGAATGTCGACACCGGTCTGTGTGATGTTGTTAAGACAGGAACAAGAAGGGTCAATGCGTCCAGTTAAACAAGCTGGAGCCAAAACAGGAGTTCAGATTCTGAGGCTGCCCCTCCCCTTCCTTCTGATGACGCTCCTCCTTTGGCGAATTAGTTCTTGATCACCCCTCCATCACCTTCACTTACAAAACGCTTCCGCCCTCTAGTGGACACAACACAGATTGCAAAGCAGGTAAATGGAACAATCCTGTAACAGGCAGCTGTTTGCTCATCATAGTATCAGTCAAACCTGGAGGGACAGGCATCATGTAGCTGCTTGGTGATGACGGACTCCTGGTAGCACAGGTCCACAAATGTCTCCATGATTGAGTGGGCATGTGGCACATCAAGACTTATTTCAGGGAGTTCATCATAAACTCGTTCAAATCCCTGCACAGAAAAGTACCAGTTGTCTGCAGTTCTTAATTACATAACGTGTGAAGATGTTATCTTCCAGCCATTACATAGGACTGGAAAAAAAAAAACGTCACTACGTTCTAATGTTGCGTCGCAGAATGAATATGTGCAGTCATGGGACGCATGGCTCATCATGGAAAGAAACATGGTCATTTTTATTTATGTAGTGATTTGAACTATAAAGTTATTTTCCATCGCTGAATTTTCACACTTACCGTTGAAATACTGAGATAAGACAGCTGCCCGTGCCTCACCGGGGATTACAGCTGGCTGCTAGCAGAGAGACTGTTTGCAGTCTCTCTGTATGTGGCTATTAAAATGTTCAGGAAGTTTTTTTTATTTCGATTACACGGTTGTCACCCTCAACCGAACTGAGCCATACTCCCCTTAAGTGTTAAGGTATTTATCAAGCATTTATCTTTACCAAAACGTCATTGGTCAAGGAAATTGCCGGTTTAAGGGTTTTTAAAGGACTGACCCTGTTCATCTGGTCCACTGTGATGAGGCCTGTTTTCCAAAAAGACTGGAGCAGCTTTATGATCATAAGACTGGCAGTGTCCCCTTTAGACTCCAGCACCATCACTACAGCCTGAAACACAAACGGAGAAAACACGTAACAAGTGTGTGTCATTGTCTAATCTAATCAAAATGAGCTGCTATGTCCTCATCCGACCATGTGGCCACAACAGCTGCAGCGAGGAAATATTGTAGATGCAAAAAAAAAAAAGAGAGAATATTTCAATCAGAACAGAAGTAGAAGGACTGATTAATATTCAGCAACAGCCTGGAGCTATCTAACAATCAATACATCCCTAGAATAGAACATTTGTACGGAGGATAGAGAATTCCATGTTACACATTGTTCTTCGTTATCCTGGATCGACTGGTTTGGACTCACACGTGTGCAAATGAGCACCGATTTGGCCAAAAACACAGTGTCCTTGGCTGAAACACAGACGACAGGATTTTCTGCCCGTTTTGCTCTGCAGTTGTATTCCTTTGACCCCAGCAGAGGAAAACACATGTTTCTATAAATACAGGTGGTACGCCACACACAGCCAGGGGTTAATACCTCATAGACCAGCTCATGGTGGAAGTGAGGGACCTCCAGATCCCGCAGACAGCGTTCAGCCTCTGACACGTCTCCTGATACCAGGTACTCCTTCAGCAGAAGATTCATCTGGAACAAAAAGTAGATTAGATCTTCATTGTCACAAATTCTCTGTTGCTGTACAAATGACATTTAATTCATGCAGAGGATGCGTTTAGCGTTTGACATGGGCAAAGGAACAGTTACTTTCTTCGCACATTTAGGAGGGGACAGTTGGGTTCAAGACCTTTAACGACTGTTGGTGAATTGTTATTTGAGGTTATTGAGTTACTGGTTTAAAACTACTTATACCTCCATTACTCAGACTCTTGAGATTTGAGGGGCGTAATTAATGTAACAGCTTCCATCTACTCTGAACTGGAAGGCCACGTTGGGTGGGTCTAATTCATGCAACTGAAGCAATGTGGCTGTCAACTGAACCTGAAAATGCACATGCAGAGGACAGACGAGACTGAGCAAATTGAAAGGATTAGAGAGGAGGAGGACGGCAATACACCGAACTCTGACAGACAGTGAGAGAAGCTGAGGAGAAAAGGGTCTTGTGTATCTTCACGTCCCCCTGAGGCTGCAAGAGGTTTACACAGTGCCCAGTGACGCACAAAACGTTGCACAACTCACACTTAGAAAGATACGTGCTGACGCAATGCACAACACGATGAGGAAGAAACATCACGGAAGAGGAAATGTAAACGAGGGAGCAGGCGTGTGCATGAACTCTGGTTGTCTGACTTAAAGGTGAGGGCCACAAACCTCGAGGAGACCTCGCAGGAGAGGAAACGTGCTCTGCTGACACAGCAGAATGGCGGAGTAGTGGCCTGTGGCTCGCTACCCAGCATGCCTTCTGTTTTCATAACGCTCTGACTGCCAGGATGAAGGATGCACTTTAATGAGTTGATGAGTTTGTCAGTTACCTCTTTAACTAGATGTTTGACAGGTCGTAGACCCCCGCCCACGCCCCACACGTTATCCAGGCGGACCATCTCTCTCTTTATGGTCAGCAGCACTGCAGCGCGGTCTAAAGCCACTCTGTGCAGAAGACCACAATAAGAACAAAAAACACACACAAAAATAGACAAACTCTGCAAGAACTCGAGTCACGTCCTCTGCTGACCACAGACCCAAAACCACAGAACAGTCTGTTTTTGTATTTCCGCAATATCTGACACAGTATGAACGGTGAATTGATTTGATACAGAAAACAGCAATCCATAAAAAAACACCGGAACAAACAAGAACATCCCTGCAGCTGTGGGTTTGGTGGATTATACAGTTGAAAATAAACGTGACAATAAACTCACCGGGCGTGCTCACAGTCAACTCTTCCTTTGTAACAGTCCAGGAAAGACATGGGAAGGACGTGGTCAGCGATGGCTCTGGCGATAAACTGGCCTAACATCTGAGGGGCGCACGAGAAAACAGCCATTAAAACCGGACAGCAACACTTCCAGTGTGCATTTATTCTGTGGGTTTGATCTGTGGGTTTCTGTTCCACCTGTGGGGCCTCAGGTGTGTCCAGTATGAGGTCTGGCAGCTCTTTGAGCATCTTGTCGAAGGCGCGGGCCATGTCGCTCTGCGACAGCAGCTTCACAGACAGGTCGGAGAGCAGACGAGAGGTCAGCTCTCGGTGGCTGGCCTTTCCTTCCAGGGACAGAGACACAGCCAGGGAGGAGAACTCGTACTTATGGGGGCCCAGGTTCAGCCCCTTCAGCAACAACTGCCAGCAGGGAGAAAGCACAGAGAATTGTTCCCGTCCGCCTGCATTGAATTAAGGGAAGAGACGGGGGAGCGGTTTGAGATGAACGTACCTGGACCTCTTTGGTGTCTCCGTGTTCAAAGTACTCTTGTACAATGGGGTTGACCATTTTTTCCAGTTCTCTCTCATCAACCTCTGGTACAACTGTCGCATAAACTGTGTCTCCCTTTAAAACAAAACAAAAACGTCATCTGACCGGAAAAACACCACCGATTTTAGACCACAACAACACATGGAAATTATGTCGACTTTGAGCAGCTTGACAAGCATAAATTATTTGGCCAGAAATGGGGGAAACGGCATCATTCAATGTTAACTGCTGCCAACAATGCATCGAGTCACCCTGTACAAGAACTAGTGTGACTAAAAACAAATGGTAAAAAAATGAAATGAATGGAAAGGTTCTATATAAAAATAGTGTTTTTATGTATTTCTTCCCAAAAAAGGACTGGGTGATCTAGTCTCAGTCAAAGGCCCCGGTCTGCATCCCCAACACCACCATTCCACCCTGTTCCCACTCTTGAGTCTGCTCGTGTGACCGTGACAAGAGACAAACAAACCAGCTGTTAGTCGTTGTTTGATAGCGGAGTTAAACATTGAAAGTAGTGGTGATTGTGCTGGGACGGGGACACCTGGATCAAGAGTGGAGGTTTATAGGTTTATTTCCTGAGAAAGTCAGTTTTATGATGCTGATGTACAAATCAAGAGATCAATAATATGTGACAAAGTCATCCAGATGTTATGTTCAAAAGCCCTCAACATCAGCATCTTTGCCTGGCAGAGTGCTGCTGCACACACCAGGTCAGACCAGGTGATGAGTACTGCACCAATTACACATTTGTACAAAATTCTGTCCAGGAGGTTATGAACTGAATTTTTAAAAAAATAAAAATAATAAAATACACACAGCTGCGAATAGATTTGGTGTCTGAATGAATGAAAAGAGGAACATTTGTTTACAACCAACCTGAGCAGACTCATCGTAGTTGGGGTCCTGTACATCAGGTTCTTCGTCTTCATAGACCATCCCAGCAGCCCCCCAGACCCCCTTACCACCCGCTCCACCTGTGAAACGATGAACACATGAAGTCAACATCTTCACAGAGACATTCATAAACAACATTTGGCATTTTTTTTTTTTTTTTTACAGCTACCTTTCTTCGGCAGACCTCTGCCTTTGCCCGTCCTGGATTTGCGGTCATTGGTGTTGACTTTTCCCTTTGGACTGTGCGGGTCGTTTCCCACCACATCCCCTGACTCGGAGAAGGACTCGCTGGTGGAGTTACGGGATGAGGACTTGCGCAGGCGCCGTTTGGCTTTGGCCTTGAGACGGGCCTCGTGAAGTGCCTTCTCCTGGGGCGTCCAGTTACCGTTCACCTCCACCTCATTCAGTTCATCTTCATCATCGTTATAGGGACGGTCAGCCTCTGCCATTTTCTCACCAACAGAGATCATCCCTGTGATCGGACACGGAGAGGTGACAGCTCTTATTCCGCTTCTATTAATACTTGTATCCATGACAACTACGAGTTTGATGTGTGACAAATCTGGAGGATTTTTATTAAACGCCAGAGCACCAGTGCGGCAATTGTGGCTTTTAATCAACATCTTAATATTGTGCATCTGAGGAGGAGATGGATTATCCTGGAGGAGGAAATGCTCAAACAGAGACAAACTAATCTGTGCCGAGAAAAAAATAGTCCAAAGCCAAACATGAAGAATATCCCCCTCAAGTGTTTCTCTATAGTCACGTATCTTATGTCTACTCGGATTTGAAAGATAAAAACCTTCTGAAAATCAGGACAAGAAATATTGTTGTTGATCCTCTTGTGCAAACTTACGAAGGCAAATATTGCGTTCCAAACCAAATGTGTTTATAAGAACGAATTAAAACAATCGCACACACAAGGAAAGGGGAAAGAAACCGTATTTAAATATTGCATCAGCCTTCAATCGACACGTTCCAATAAAAAGTACAATATAGAGGTTATACATATCGCAAGCTGCGCAGCAAACAAGTCCCCTCCGTATGTCAGGGACATTAAAACACATGGAGCACACATTCATGACACTCACCAGCTCTGTCTGGAGACACAGGCTGCATCAGTGTGTCAAAGAAATACAAGTCTGACGGCATAAAAATACTGTCGCTCAGAGGAGACCGGTCGAGCTCAGGTTGCTTCCTCTTGAAAAGTAAGACAACAACAAGTGGACATGGAGTGTTCCTGAAGGCGTGGAAGGTGCAGAGGGGAATACATGCTGCAGGAAATGCTGAGCATGTCTTTTTAGATTTTTATTATTGTTTTCAAATGTGCGTGACCTGTTCCAAGCTGCTGGAGTGCCTGCATATGGCGTGGTTGAGTCCACGACGACTCACATGACCTGTTTGTTGCACAGATGGGAAGTGGGAGGCGGAATGTCTGTGTGTGTAATGAATACTTATATTCCTGGTGCACCCGCCCAAATGGCAGTGTGAGGAGTTATGGCCTTATAGATTACAGGACATGTAGCGCACACGCGCGCACACACAGACCGACCTATTAATCTCAAGCTGTTAGCGAACACGAAGACACCTGGTGTAATTATCTGATTATGATGCAGGTAATTACTTCAACAGGTTGTGACTTTTGCTGAACATGTCGAGCGGCAAGTGAAAGGGAACGCCACTGACCAAAAAGTGGCACACTTCCCTTGAAGAAGTGGTCTGACCTGGTGGAGTAAAAAGGCCTTGATACTCTGTAAACAACCAACCATGTGTCATCACCCCCTCGGTTCCTCCTTCCCAAATGTAGGCCACAGGATCCATCAGCGCAGGGAAGGAGGAACTACCCGATGGCAGCGAGCCAAGCACGCTGGCCGGCCAATGAGAAAGGGCAGAAAAACGAGAAGGCAGAATAAATCAAGAGCCAAGTCGAGAGTTGCAAAACAAGTATAGAAAAGCAGCCAGGCCCTCTCTGCAAAGATCCTCTGTAACGCAGCGTTGAACCGCAGTCGCTGGAAGAACTGTTGTTCAAAGCTTTACGCTGAGAAACGTAGGTCTGTACCCCACTGTCACACGCCGCTGTCTTTAACGCTGCACCCCCTCCACAATGAACACTGAACTCCACACGAGGCTGCTTAAAAAGAGTTTCTAAAGCAGACGATGTGCAGCCAGATGACAGCTAACGTGACCTCCGCCCTACATGCTGCCACAGCCAGCGAGGCAGCGCGGCACTGCTGACGTGTTTGGGTGTTTTGGCAGTTACAGTAGCAGCGCTGTGCAAGGGGGCAGATTTTCCCCTCACTGGAAATGCAGCTGCTTTGCTATGTACTTTGCCTACGCTGTCAAATGTAACAACCTCACGTCCAAAGTTACATTCACGTCACTCTACAGAATGTTACATGTGACCTGGAAAGTAGTTTCTGACCCTGGGACCTGACACACTCGACTGCATCAGACTACATAAATATGTCCAACCATTCAAAGCAGCTCATATTAACAGAAATTGATGAGTCAGCTGAAATCCATGAGCCATCAGCTGAAGACTCAACGTGTTCACACATTGAAAACAAGAAGAGCAACAGTTTGCATGTCAAACCGCAAGTGTTTAAAAGAAATCTGAGATGTGCAGAAGAAAATGAAAGTGAAATAACAACAACTAACAAGTGAAATAACAACTTGACCATGGAAAAAAACTCAGCAAAGTATGTGTAACTGATTTGCTTAAAAGGAGAATTTTACTCAAAATTATGTTGAACACACAGACCCCAAGCTTGTGTATATTTCTTGAACAGTTTACTGAGGAGGTGGCAAATTACAGAACGAGGGCAGACGTCGTGTACGGTCCCTAACTGGAAAAACTACAGTTTGTTTAATGTGAACGGTGCAGTTTTGCTGACTGTGCATCTTGAGTCACCCGTTGCGCCCCCCCCGCAACAGCTGCAGAACACCACCACAGATAAAGAGCGACGGAATGTACGACCAAAAGATAAGAGCTCCTCAGATAAACGGCTCAGTATGCGATACGTTTTTCTTCAACCAGTCGCCTCCACACTGGTCGATAAACGGGTGCATTTTAAAGATTCCGTTGGTGAGGATGAGGAGGAAAAACAAAAGGAGGGAGGCCATGAAAGTAACTCAGCAGAGCAAACAGACACCTGCCTTGACATTTATGGCAGTAGGTTTCTGCCCTGAAGCTGAAGTCTTTATCCAGTTATGTACAAATTGAAACATGAGTGTGAACGTTTTACAACAGACATTAATCAAGAAGAGATGACAAACTTTGTATCAGGTGAGACACACAATATTTACATGCAATAACCATCTGCTGGAAATGTAGCATCTTACAGATTCATATGTTTTTTGGTTTTTTTTTTTTTTTTTTTAGGTTTTAGTGCAATGTACAATGTAAGAGTCAGCACAATGGGGAACCTGTTGTGATCTGAATATTGCAGTCTTCTAATATTTTGATGATTTTGTGAGCATGGTTTTGTTTTAACTTGTGCATTTGTCCTCTTTCCAATTTATAATCATTAATTTCCTAAGAATTCATCACTGATTATTACTGTGATATGAAGGATTCTATTTGGACAGTTTTTATGTCTGGGAATAAAAAGGTCACAGAGTATGTGAACCAAAAGTATGAATAAGACAGATAATATTAATCTTAAGAGAAAGATGAATATATGAAATAGAATAGATTATATATGTGTGTGTGTGTGTGTGGGGGGGTCCCACTCTACTGTCAGGAGTTGGTGGGGGTCTTCAAATACCTGAACACACACATGTCCAGCTCAGACTCTTATTCTCATCACGAACTGCACACCAGACACAAACACCGTTCAGCTCTGTGACCTGTTAAGTGTGTTTATAGGTAAAACACAACTCCCTTTAAGGTTAATGCGCTTACAATACGTGTGTAATCTGGTTTATTTCACTACGACCAGCTGCTCACGTTGTAACGTGTCTTCTGCTTATGTAACCTATATACACACCGGGACGCAGAGGTTATGTAAAGCTTTCTGAATGGTCGAATGCATCTGTAGACGTCATCGGCAAGTTCATAGGATATCTGTGTATCTGTGTATTAATTGGTGGCTCGGCCTCGACGAGCCAACCGTGTCTCCGGACAACAGCGTTGTCGGAGACAAGGTTGGCTCGGCGAAGCCGAGCCAACCTTGTTATCTCACGTGTATATTATTGGTGGCTCGGCTCGACGAGCCAACCCTTA
>JBBMJM010000023.1:876005-886126 GCA_037832705.1 Centriscus cristatus
CAGACATGTCTGAGTAGATCTCACATGGACTTTTACCTGGATCACATGTCCCTGTGCTGGGTTTGGACATCAGAATGTTAGGGTTTTTTTCTTTTTGGTGCCTCACAAACCCATCCAGGCAGACATGTGGGGTCTACATGGGACCCGGATCTCTCATCTAATTCCTGAGTGAATATTCTCTCATCAAACTTGCAATCACTGACGGCCCACGTGACGAGTCCAGTCTAAAATAAGATGCGGTCGGCCGAGCTGAAGTGAACCACTACTCCACCTACTGACCACTACACTCCACTACCGTACGGGGTGGATGGACTGTCAGACGGACCACCCCCCCCACACACACACACAGAGCTCTGTTCGGTGAAGATTGATCCAGCCTGTTTCCCTCTCAGTAGCAAACTGATGTAGCAGTAAACACGAGGGGGAGGGACCTCCTCCGGGTGTTTCAATGATTCTGATGGACCACCAGGTGTTATTATGGGAGACTTTTACTTTTAGCGTGAGGACGTCAGTCGGTAGTTTAAAACAACCTTTTGCAGTATCGCTTTGATTTATTTGCGTCCGTCTATCCACCGTTCCTCTACAGCTCGGTTACTTGTTCACGTAGCGTCCACCTGTGTGCGTGCGCGCGTGTGTGTGCGTGTATGAATTTTTCTGACCTGACTAACGAATCAAAGTCTCAAATGTGCAAATATCTAAATATAAATGTATGAGGAAAAAAAAAGGCGAGCTCTAAAGATTAGTCTTGTAGAGGCGGTCCTTGTTCAACTAATCCCATTCAGTTTGTAATGTTCCCTCTTTTTTCCTAAAACCTCTCATGACTGTTGTCGACAAAATACCGTCGTTTAACGTGCTGTCGAGGTTTGGTTCCATACTCACTGTTGACGAAGGAGACACGTCTGCTGCTCTCTGACTTTCTAATAATCATCAGGCCTCACTTTTCTTTAGAGCTTGGCGTCCCAACACAAAAAAAAAATTAAAAACAAAAAAATCATACAAAGAATCTACCTGTCACTAAAAGTTATATTAGCCAGTGTAGTCTATATTTCTTGTATTAAAGTTTGTATTATATTTTCCTAAATGTTCTCTTGTATTGAAAATAATAAAAAGAGTGAGTATATCTATCTATATCTATAAATAAATAAATGAAATAAATATATCTATATCTATATATATATATATGAGAGACAGACAGGAAGCCAGGTGTGTTGATGGGAGAGTGGGGGCAGGGGAGCTCATACACTGGCCCCTCTCCCTTGGGTGACTCTCCTGCTGTCATTCTGTGCCTTGGTGAGCCTATGACCTTCCTCCCCTTCCCACGTCCTCACCCCTCCCTACTCAGGTCGTCACCCCTCGGACACAGTCCCTCTTCTTCATACCTCCCTGTCCTCCTTCAGCGGGGCTGAAATCATTCACATCGACCCTTCCACACCAAAACAGTCGACGTTTCCATACGTCACGGGCACGTGAAGAGAACACCTTACAAATACGGAGCGTCTCTGCTGAGATGTCGTTGCAAACCCTGGCCAGGCACTGCCCAGTCTGACGCCCGCCCATCTGCCAGTGAACCCTCTGTCATGGAAAAAAAAAAAAAGTCTAAACCCACACTGGTAAACTCCCACGGCAGCTTCTCGTCACCGTCGGTCACCAACGGGGTTGAAATCATTTGGGCTTGAAGCGTGTGTTTATTTTTTTTTTTTCTTGTCATTGTACCTTTGATGTTGATGTTTGTTCAGAGGGAGTCACTGGGGGAAGAGCGATAAAAGAATAATCCAATCGATGGCAGCTTAAGGTGTTATCCTCTGCGCTCCCAGTGACAAGTCCTACATAGTGTTACCCGTCGATCAGGGTTCCTCTTGAGACACAGCAATACGACCATCTTGTGCTTTCTGAGGGAGGCTGGCGTTTTCAGACAAACAGGTGGTTTTGCTTTTTCACTCTGTGGTGCATTTATCGGTGACCAACTCTTTAATGATTTTTTTTTTTTTTTTTTTACCTCCTATCTGCACTTCTTCAAACACTGCAGGAGGGCAAAAAAAAAAAAGTTTTGAAAAGCTGTATTTTTTTTTTTGTCTGTCATTGAAGGTTTACGTTCATGTCAGTGATTTTTTTTACCTGACTGTTTGTAGCGACAATGTTCTTTTTCAGTCTGTCGGTCAAACGAACAACTGAGTAAAACCATATAAATGGCATATTCTCTTGCACAGAACCTCTCTGCGGGAAACAGACAGATGAGTGAATGAACTGAGGGCCACATATGAGATTATAATTTTCAGCAGCATCATTGAAAAGTGAGCGGAGCGGCTGACTGGTAACATTTAGTTTGAATGGGTAGTTTATGGAAACTCTTTTTAATGATGTGCCTTGGAAAATGTATTTTCTTTATATATAAATATGAAAAGTACAACACTCCTTCCTAATCCCTGAGCCCCTTGAAAAAAAAAACAACTTCTATAAAATATTATTCCTGCCAAATCTAGTCACTTTTGAAACTTCCTCACTAGTACTAACATGTATTTAATTCCAGATCTCTTAACTCCCTGTAGGCTTTAGTTCAGCTTTCTTTTTACTGTCAACATTTGTGGAATGACACTGCAGAGTGGATGTAGTTGAGAACTTTTTGTAGTTTTCACCTTTTTCTACACAGACTGTGGAGAGAAGGACGACACACTGAGCGGAGGCAGGAGAGTTCTGTGCCAGAGACCTGTGAATAAGTTCCTTTTAGCAGATGTGTTATATGAATTGAGAAGATGTTCTATAAGTTCCTTTTTTTTGTTGTTGTTGTTATTGTCTTGTGTGTGAGCGCGCGTGTACACGAGTACCTGGTGCTGGCTACATACTAGCAAACACTTGAAGGTATTGTGTATTCTGTACTTGTAAGATTATTAAAACGTTTTATATATAAAGTTGCTGCAGTTTTATTATTGTCGGCAGTGAACATGGATCAGAACACGGTTAAATATGACAGGACAATAATGACGTGCAGGTCAGTTTATGAAACTTAACCCTTTTTCACCCTTTCATGCACAGTGCTCATCTTAATTGGGCAATTAAAACAAATAAAATAATATATATATATATATATATATGTGTGTGTGTGTAAAATATCAGAAAAACTTAGAAAGTCATATTTCAAAATAAAGTCATAAGTCATGACAATAGGTCAATTACAATTAAGCATTGTATTTTTGATCACATATATTCTAACAAAAAGGAAAAATCCTGGATTTTGTTTTAAATATATATATATGTGTGTGTGTGTGTGTGTCTACAATAAACTTACACATAAAATGACATCGAAGCCATTTTAAATCACATTTTATTAAAGCTCAATGTGACAAATCATTACAGAGCAGGTTTAAAATATTTTCTTATAACAAAACTACACAAACTTCACTTTCTTATTGCAAAGTAATTGAAAATACATCTTTCCTACTATTCAAGTCTTGATGCAAGTTTAGCTGTTTCCACCTCAAAGGGAATGCAGTCATTGAAAGTTTGTCATAAAACATAGAATAAATAAACCTCACACAGCAGCAGGCAGGTTCAAACGGTCGACTGTCATTACGGTGATGACATGAACGTGCAGTTTAAAGGCTGAATACCAACAGTGGGGTGTGAAAGTTCATTCCTCCTTTCACACGTGTCATGTTTTTTCTTTTGCATGATCAAGCATTCTCACATTTTACGTGTGTGCACTATTTCACATTACACCGCATGCTGACTCCACTAAGACACACTAAACGTGTTCGATTATCAGTCTAATAACTGGGACGTGCAGCTTCTACATGCACAGTCCTATGCTGGTTTCATCCTTCACATCCCCCGTACTTTTTTTTTTTTTTGGTATCTGATTGCTCGACATCCTCAACCGCACTGTGCTGACTGGTTGGAAGGTTTCTGTCATTAAAACTCTTAAGACGTTTATGAATCGGCTCCATTTAAAGCAACACAAGGCAGCATCTTCCTCTACCTTTAGAACAACATGGTGAAGTCACACTGGCTCCTAAAAAGGAACACGGTGTCTCACTGCCACTTCAACTTCACAGCATAGTTCAAAAGACCTTCAGGTCAGATGCCAATAAAAATGTTTTTGTTCTTTTTTAACTTCCATCCTCAACCAGTTCCAACATAAACTGCCCTCGTCCTGTTCCCACTCGTGCCAGCAGAGGTCTCTGCTGGTCCATAAGTTATCATTATGATTAGCTATCATGTTGTTTTCGATTCTTGCAGACGGCGACTGTCATCACTGTTCTTTATTCCCAATCCACTCACTCACCACTCCGGTGTATTTATGTTTTTTGAAACTGGGACTGGGGATCATCCAAAGCAGGATGTGATGTTACATCACACCACACCGGAAGTTCACTGATGCGATTAGTTTGTAAAGAAATTATTTTACATGATGTTGCATTCATGCAAAATTTACCAACGGCATGATTTTTCCACTGCTTCAGTAAGAGGGAAATGCCAGAATATCCCATTGTATTATTGTGTTACAAAATATAAATAAAAATGTTTGATATAAGTATACATTTTCATAAAATAAAATAAATATTGAAATGTTTAATGGTCACAATATCAAAATATCAATTTGCACCTTGTTGCAGCAATAAAAGAAAACTGCTGGTCAAATCTAAGACCTGAAACAAAGACAGAGGCAGTTTTTCCACATATAAAGGATCTGAGACGGAATGGAAGAAGAAAAGAGACCAAAATGAAAAAAAGAGTGATACATTTGTCTCGAAATCATTGCAGGTGTACGCTGACCAACACAGGACAAAGTAGCAGAGAGACTGATCGAGTCTTGACGATCAAAGGTGACGGCGTTCATGTCCCGTGTGCTGCCGCGTCCTGTCACACAAACTGCTGGGATTTCTGTGGAACAGCAGTCGCTGAAGCCAGACTCTTGGCCGCCTCCTTGGCCTTCTCCGAAGCATCCTTCACTGTGTCCCTGAGCAGCCTCTGGGGCGTCTCTCCTGCGAAGACACAGACAGACAAACCCCAATAGAGCGGGACGTTGTCGTCGTCCTCCAGTACATCCATTACCTACAATCTGTAGGTACTGGATGTCTGTTTGGTTTGAAGGGTGCTGGATACAGAGACACATGGTATGTTTACTAATACTAGCTATTGTCATTTATTGCTGTTTGCACCTGTAAAATAAACATGCATAACTGTGTATTAATCGCTGAGTCATGTTCAGTTGTACACAAATACGTCACAGACTATTTACGCTACATCAATAAACCACTAGATGAAGTCACTTCTCACAGCTACGGGTTTCTGCTGCACGCACGCACGCACGCACACGCTGCCATCTCTTCTACACAGACTATCGTTCGGGGCCCGTCGACGGTGACGGCAGACTGGATGCCCCGCTGGGAACATACTCACCACCGCGCTCAGCCTGATGCCAATTTCTGCAGTGGCGTCAACAAAAGGGGGCAACGGGACAGAATCACGACAACGTCCTTTCAGACCACAGCAACACACACTTCAGAGGACACGGGGCCCGAAGCCAAACACGACTCCCTCTGGTACGTAGGACCGGACTGGTTCGTCTGACACTGAAGCGTTTTTGTCAGTCAGTCCTGGCAGTAATTCATGAGCAGACCTGCACTGATGTTTTGACGTGATAAGATGTGCTTCATTCATGAAGTCCGGTTAAACGTAGTGAACGATATGTGCCTGTCTGCTGCTGCAACAACACGCGGCACCAGGCGAGGTGCTGCTGAAGTGGACCTACCCTGCAGGTTGGACAGAGCGTGTTCCAGTCCTTTCATGGCTTTCACCTGGTTGCTCTTGAAACGGGCCAATCCAAACTCCTGGGGACAGACAGCGGTGTGCTTTTGTGTTTGAGACCACATTGAACTCCACATCCTCCTGAATGAGTTGTCTGAATACTGAACCTTCACGTGCAGGGATCTACTTTACATCCAACACGGAACATGAGAGCAGATAACAGCAAGTCTGCCATGTTCTGTTCATACAGAAGTATTTCAACTGGCACTTCTCCTTCTTCCTGTTGGGTATTTGCCAGTATTACAAGACTGATATTGGTCTACTACTAACGTCCAGATTTTAAAAAAGAAACAAAGGCTGTCTGTGACACATAAGAATGTCTTCAGAAAAGACCTTCAGAGCTATAAGATTTATATCAAAATATACAAGACGTGCACGTTACCTGAATCGGTCGGGAGAAGCCGTAAATGCCAGATGATATCCAAGCCTCCCGTTTCAGCTCGGTGGTGGCTGGATGCTCCACGGAGTCACGGAACACACAACGCTCTTCAACTGACTGCAGCGACAGTGAGAGAGAAACGTTCAGGTTTCACATCTCAGAGGATTAAAGACTGTAGCAGCGTTACACTCAGCGGCTGTGTGCGTCCTCCTCTCCTCTGGCTCCTGTGTGCGGTTACGTCTGACTTTACAATCTCATCTTCTCCATTTAGCACTAGAAGCAAACTGTGAGGACAAATGTCACACTGAGAGACACCAATTCCAGCTTCGATCCTACGAAATCACAATGTCGGTTTGTGAATGCGCCTCATTTAATCGTAACTTTATTTAATAAGCCTCCGTTATCCACATCCTCCGTTAAACTATTAACCAGTAAATTATTTTGTCGATGTTGGGCCAGAATGCAGCAGTATCACACACAAAAAAAGGTATTGATATTATTTTGGAAAGAGATGGATGAGGTGAGTGGTTCTAGTCTGCACCTGCAGCTATAGGTCCTAGTCCTTCAAGTGCTCAATGGACGTGTGCATTACATTGACATTGACGTACATTACATTGACATTGACGCACACGTTGACTCGCTGACGGGATGGAGCAGCGGTTCGTACAAACAGACGAATGGGTCACAGGGGTAAAGAATATTACTCCTGGTTGTAAGCTCACCATCAGAGTTGTGTGGTTGAGGTTCCAGGTGTAGGTTGTCAGGGTCCTGCTGATGGGGTCAACGATGGAGTCCTCCATGATGTACGCACAGCGAGACATGCCAGCGGGGAAGAACCGCTCTGCCCAGCGCGGCAGCCGATTGGTTTTCATCAGGAGGCGTCTTGAGAGAAGCCTGTGGTCTTCAGTCACCTCCCGGTAGACGACGTCCTCCGAGAGAACATGTGTGCTGATGGGTACGTAAACAAACAGTCAGTGAGCCTGGTGGTCACAGGTTGGTTTGAGATGATTAGTCTGCTCAGTTCTGATCTGCTCCAGTCTCAACCTAATTCCACTTCCTGTTAGTAGTTGAACTATTCTGCTTCACTCAAAAATGTTTCACATCCTGAAAACATCATATAACCGATGGTATGTGGACAGGGTCAAAGGCCTTCTTAACTCTTGTGTCAAATCGTCGGACCTCCATTAGCATGACGCAGATTTTTATTTTAAAGTTTTTGTTGTTGTTGTTTTTGTTTTACAAAAATATTATGTGATAAATATCTTTACTTCTACAGTCTCATGCAATGTGAAGACCATCTGTTGTAGGTGGACGATGATGTGTGTTTGGTTCCTCTATTTGTGAAACTATATTGTGCAACAGAAACTTTTGGGAAAGATATTCAGAAATGTACTAAAACAGTCTCTCACTTGAATACAATCACAAGTTTCATTCGTCACAAGGATGTCACAACGGTAGATGGCTTATGTCCTCCACGCTGATGAGTCAAATCAAGTGAATAATTGATTTACTGTCCAGCTCCAGACAGTATTATATATAAAAGATAAATCAAAGGATCGAGCACTGAGGGTCAATGTTACCTGAAGGGATTTGGATATCTCTGCCAAAATGCAGAGACAACATGGTCCCACGTACTACTAATGTCTGTTTTGCTACAAAAATACTTGACCATTCTTCTCTTGCTGATGTGCAGATTCCGCTGCGATAGAAAACAATCCAAAGATGGGTGCTGACTCCATCCAAAGTCCGGGACAGTGCTGCAGAGGGGAAGAGAGAATTACCAAAGCCACACTACCAATCATCAGTAAGACGCACAGAAGTACCGTGTATTATAGTATAGAACCCAATCTATCGACTAACCAATACATAAATAAATACTGTGTATACTCATTGAATATATAATAGCAAGTCAGTTTCAAGTCAGTCTGTGTTAAGTATAAGTTAGCATAAGCGCAACGTAACAGGTTGTTGCTAGCTTACCTAACAAACACTACCTGGATGGAAAACCTCGCATTGAATAAGTTGACATTCCATGTGATGGTGAGATTAGCCACTCTACTACTCCACTGTTGACATACCGCGGTTTTCCATCCTTGTTTCGCAACAGCAGAAATCCAAAACCATTTCAACCTAGCATTAGTGCTAAGAGAATTGTGGTATTAGCTACTGTCAATTACGAAAAAAACAACCATACCTGATGTCTTTGCAAATGAAATGATAACTAATAATAAAAGAGAGAGTAACCGTCTATTTCAGCCCGAAATAAAATGAGCTCTGCTCTCGCAGTCATAGTATATTTACTGGGAAGTGGTTAGCCCTATATACATGATCTATAGCCAGGTCAAACCTTCTTCATCTGATTCATTTCCGGCAGGCTGTCGCAATGCTGCCGCGAAAGGGCGAGGGTTTGCTACTGGCGTTCAGTCACAATTTACTCCCCTGCATTTACCAGTAATTTAAGATCGGTTACAAATTTAATTCGAATAAATACATACAGATATACACACAAAAAGAGACAGGCTTCATGTGTGTGTGTGTTTCTCTGAGAACATTTTACATTAGTGGCAGTGCTCAAATTCCAGTTAAATGTTTTTTCTTTGCTTCTTGTTTATCAGACATTTAATACGAGTATGCGCGGTACATTTATGTCTTTTGTAGATAACAGTGAAAATATTGATATTTAATTTAAAGCATAGTTTACCAATTAAACATGATGAGGCTGACACTACACCATATACTGGTAATACGTTGTTCCAGTAAAACATGTAAGTAAAATAAAGTTACTCCTTTTCAATTGCAGATTGGTCATCATCAATCATGGTCACGCTTCAATTTAGCGTGACCATGATTTAAGGTTGTTCATTAGATGGATCATATACATGTGTCATAATCAGCATACTGATGGGTGTGCTGTTTGTTTGTGTTGTGAAATGGCTAAACTGGTGTAAAAAATTGTTGTTTTTATTCAGACACATGATGCCATTTTAAACATTATTTCATGATCCTCAGCAATCACATGTTTATGGTGTATTTACAAATGTTGCCACTTATACATCCGGACCACTAGATGGCGCACTAAAATCGGTCCGACTTTGTCTGTGTCAACGTTCCTCTCTTTTTTTATTGATGCGTTTGTCTGCCAAGGGAAGTGTCCTCCATGGTGTCATTGTAGGTCTGTCGAGGTTGTTGAAAATCTTGCCATAAACAATGTCTGGGTACACTCCAGACGAAAAGCTCCGTTTGGAGCAGCTCACCAAGCTCCGGAGGAAGTGGCTGAAGGACCAGGAGCTCAGCCCGAGAGAGCCCGTGCTGCAACCGAAGGCCACAGGCGCCATCGCCAAGTTCTGGGCAGGTTTTCTGGAACCCAAGAGCTTGTGGAGGCTTTACGTGAGTGCGGCTATCAGCTAGCTAATGCACCTGTAAACAAACTCGATGCCGTATAATTGTTGTCTGAATTTTAAACATAGATATATAGAAACTTTATTGATCTCCAGGAGATATTCACAAAGCTAATCCATGCATCCCTCCGCGTCTTCATGCTCATTCTAATATACCCACACAGATTCGTTATTTATTATATTACACCAACGCATATGTTTTAGAATTTCCATAACATTGTAATTGTAATGTCATCGTCATTCAATAACTATGACCGTTCATAACGTATTTTTAATAATATGGCGTATTGTTTCAGTTCATGCTCATGTATTTGTTATATGCTGCTCTAATAATTATTTTTTTTTTCTCCTTGCAGACCTATAAAGCATACAAAGGTGGTGTTTTCACATTAACAAGGCTGTTGATACCTGCTTGGATTGTTCACTACTACGTGAAATACCATGTGGCTGTAAGTTTAAAAAAAACAACAGAAAAAGATACACCATTCTTTAGAATAGTGAATAAATGGAGCAAAGGGAATAAAGACCTGTTGACGTGG
>JBBMJM010000023.1:899740-917131 GCA_037832705.1 Centriscus cristatus
ACACATACACAGGAACACTTTTGGCCTTAAAGGATCTTTTTTTTTTCCCCTTATCATTTCATCAAAATTTATCAAAGCACCAGAATTTAAAGTTTGAAAAACAACAGAAATGTTTACGGTCAAAATTACATGCACACATCTTTGATACTTTTGATGATATGTATATATGAATGACTTAAAACACAAGATGGGTGCTCTGTCCATAGCGGTGAAAGAAAGTTCTTTGTAGGACAAATGTGTTCCTGTGTATGTGTTTGTGAGTGTAATTGAAAGAGGAGTGCTGGTGGATATGAAGTGTTAGCAGTAGTTGAATGCTGCTGGATGAATAGTGAAATAAGATGCTTTTTTTCAGCTCTTACTGTTCTACGTGAATCTGACTCTTGAGGAGCCAGTGCCTCACCGGCCACACATGCGTGTGTTGGACGCATGTGGATCAGCTTCAATGAAACTGGAGAACGGCGACGTTCAAATGTCTTTGTTGTTCTGTTCGCTCACATTCACACACGTAAAAATAACCCACAATAACACACACACACACACACTTGCCTTGGGAACGTAGCAGTAGATGATGCGGTGTTTGTCATCTACGATCAGGTGATCCAGTTCCCTGTTCGGAATCTGCTCAAATGCTCGTGTCCTCCCAGGAAATTCCACCGATTTCGCTCCAGCACACACTTCGATGATCCTCTGCTTCCTTTCCCTCTGTTCCCGACAGTCCACAGAACCTGCGTCCTTCTCCTCTTTTTCCATTGCTTCCTTCCTCTGGTCCTCTTTGTGTTTCTCAGTGGGTCCTCCTGTTCCCACCGGGGCCAACACTGTGCTGGATATGTTGGTGGGGACAGCGAAGGAAGCCGTCATCTGGGCTCCGCTTGTGACGAGCGTCTGTGAGTGTTCTGTTGTCGTCTGCGGGCGACAGTCAGAGTGACGCGACTCGTGTTTGGTGTCCTGCAGTGGGTACAGGTCGAAGCCCCTGACATCATCCCAGTACACGATAATCAGCAGCAGCATTAATAAAGACCCCACAAGAAAGGCCACCCGTAGACCACGCCACGTTCCCATGTTTAGACCGCAGAAAGTCCACAGCCGTGACTGGTAAAGAAAAGAGGAAGAGGCTTTCTCAGCTCCATGACGTCCATCTATCAAGGAAGGAGACACGTCCTGTTTGTGAGCTGCAACTGTAAGAGTCAGGAAATGTAAAGGGTTAGACATGAAGGTCCACCGGTATCAGCTTAGTATTACAATTAAATATACAACATACACATATATATAAATCATATACTGTGTACAACCCATCAAAACCAAGCACTGGTGAATTTCAAGGAGAGAGGGAACAACAACCACACACACAAAGTGCTCACTTCAATTTGAAAACCTTTGGAGGACTGGTGTCAAGAATCGCAGCTGGCTTTGAGAGAATCTTTTCCAAATGTGGCGCATCGAACCATGTTGGAGCATTAATAGATTCATTGTAGTAGAGCTGCGGATGTGACACGTCTGTGGGAACCGCAGGCTGCGCTCAGGGAGCTCGGCTGTCACAGAGATGTGAACCAACGGGGCTGAGGATGTGGAGGCAGATAGTTCACAACACTTAGTGGCCACTGCATGAAAAAAAAACTCCTGGAAAATAAGACGTCTCTGCATGAACTATGTAACAAAAAAAAAAGACTGAGAGAAGGAAATGGAGCAATATGTTTTTCTCCTTGTGGTGTCACTCTCTGCCATGGTTTTCTGTAGAAACACCAGGCCGATGCCTGGTCGACTTCAACCTGCAGAGGTTTGGACTCACACACCTGAAAGTCACCAGCTTGAGCGATTTCACAGAAATTAATTTGACTCACGACTCAAATGAGATTTGACATGGTAAAAATCACTAGAAACAAAACAGATACGTCATTTTGTGAATTAACTCTTCCCACAAAACCAAGCAAAGGGACACACACGTCTCCATTGTATATGGATATAAAGTATCTTGGGTTTGAACGTTCCAACTGCATTCTGACGGTATGTGGACTGAATTCAGTGTCTGTCGACCAGACCCACAGTGAATGTAGACTGTAATCAACGTGTGTGCGAATAAATAAACTACATTCACACTGCACACCGGTGTGCTTTCACTTGTGTACACATTTGAGATGTACTCGCGACTTGGAACGCAGTGTGCTAGAAAAAAAAAGGCGCAAATGGAGAAAATCATTAATACGTCCTAAGAACTTGGTGAGAGCGGGGGGTCAATAATAAGGAATAATATGATATTTCCGCTCATCCCGGGTCACAGTTCGTCCTTTCACCGTTCACGGTGCGAACAAACGCTCCCTTTATCCTCAGTCCGGCGAAGGTGGAAGATTCCGTGTTCTATCTTCGTCACCACCGGCAGACTCACGGAGACGTTTAACCCGTTTCTCTTCATTTACTAACATTCCGTGAAACTGCATCCTGTGTGGGCGCTTACCCGGGAGGTGAGCTCCATGGTGCCGCTGGGTCCTCTCTTTGTCCCCCTGCCTGCCTGCCTGTCGGCTCCTTCCTTCCCTCCGCCGGGGATGGACCGACTACGACACAAGCGTGGGGTTCCCCAGTGAGGGGGAACGCGCACATCTCGCGAGGTTTGAAGAGGAGGCGACGGCGAGCCACCTCACGTGGATTCAGAAGTTACGTTCATTTTTCTGTTGTTGCATTGGGTTGCAGTGACGTTTCAAGATCTCAGAACCTTGATAAAAGTTCTGATACCTTGATGAAAGAAATTCAAATATTTAATCTTGAAAACGTTTTTATTAAAAAGAAAGTAAGTTAATACATTTAATACAAAGTAATACATTTATATGTGTGTATATATATTTATATGTTTCCCTTTCAAACGGTGTCATCAGTTGCAGGAATGTAAAGAGTTTGAATGAGCAGTTGAGAGCTGTTTTTTAATGAGTACTTGCTGTATGAAATAACAGGGTGGTAACTGTATCCACATCAAAAACAGGCAGGCTTCCAGCAGCCGGCTGTGGGTTACAATCACACTGCCTGTGTAGCTTTAAAAAGGCACATTTGAGAGACTGCACTTTACCCTGAAAACTGGAGGTCTTGGAAGACGCCAGAATTCTTCAGAACATCTGTTCTCACATTTCGATTTGGGACCAAACACAGGCACTGATGACACAAGATGCCAGGTGAGATAACCTTCAGTCTGCCTGCAGAATGGGTTTGTCAAGCGAAAAATAAAATGCATACCTGAGCTGTGAATATTAAATTCCTGACATAAATCTACAGTCCTAACTAAGAAAATGTACTGGACATGAATTCCCACATGACAGTTAATGGTTTGAACATCAAACCCTGTTTACCCTGTTGTGTAAAACAGGGTAAACTGGTCTGGCACTCGGTGCTGCACTGTGAAAACACACTAGCATGGTGAGGCGAGTTCCCACAAGTCTCAGAAGTCGTTCCATGAGACTCCTAGCAGGCAGTAGAAGGATCAAGCTCCACAGAGAGAGAGAGAAGTGAGGCAAATGATGATGTAATGGAAATATTCATGATGCCTGGACCTCAACTAGTTTTCAACCTAAGCTAGATAACTAACAACATCGTATGTTGTACGTATGTTCACTACATTGTATAAGGGGAGTGCAGACCTTGTGAGAACAGTGTGACCTTCACCTGAGAAACCATTACAATGCACCTTTTTCCCATGCTCATCATTACACATGATCACACACCCCTTCTCTGCTCCCTTGGCTGCGCATAAAAAGTGTGCACGACATCTTCTGAGGGCGCACTCCTGCAGACAGCTTGCTCTGTGTATGACCTGCGTCTTGAAGCTTCACTAAATTACAAAACATCATTTCTGGTGAGACAATTTTATTTCTCCAAGGACAGACAGAGACTTCAAGATTTCCAGGACAATGAAAGACAAAGGGAATATTCAGTATTCAAGCAGTAGCAGTATGCAAGCAACAGGACACAAACACTTACATTTTAGTGTTTTTGGATGGAATCCATACAAAATATTATACCAACATGTTACACTGTTTTTTGAACGTGGTGAGAGTGGGGTCAATAATAAGAAATAATACGATATTTCCGCTTCCAGTTGAGCATTCGGTCCATGTGATGTTCTGACCCTCAAACGGATCTCAGGTCACAGTATGCCCTTTCACACCACCCGGTGCGAACAAATGCTCCCTTTGAAAAAAAAGTGAACGAAAAAAATTAGCACCAGTTGATGTCAGTCAGCTGTCGTAACCCGCGGGGGCTACATTTTTTTCTAAAAGTCATGGGAAAAAAATTTGGCTGAACTTTTTGTTTTTCCACTTGGGAGGGCCGTCGCAACCCGCGGGGGTTAAATTTTTTCATAAAACTTCAGCTGGCTGACACAGTGGTGTCGTGGTTAGCACCATTACCTATGGCATTGGGCTCTGGTTCACTTCCTGATCTTGGATTTTTCTGTTGTGGAGTTTTCATGTTCTCCCCGTATCTGTGTGGGTTCTTTGGATTCTTCCCACCTACAAAATCATGCTGAGGTTAATTGGTCACTCTAAATGTGTGTGTGTGAGAATTGCTGTCTGTCTTTCATGGGCCCTGTGATGAGCTAGTGACTTGTCCAGGGTGTATACCCTTTCCAGCGCACCTGTGACCCTTAACCGGAATGAGTGTCAGAATGAATGACTCCGGTCCCCCTGTCGCAACCCACAGCGGTTAGAAATTTGACCAAAAATCAAGGAATCAAATGTCATGCTAGTTTTTGTTTTGCTACCTCGGTCAGCCATCGTAACCCACATGGGTTCAAATTCCAACTCCTCCCATTCCGGCGGAGTGGGAGGAGCGTCATCACCGGCAGACTCACGGCGACATTTAACCAGTTTATGTTCATTTATTAAAATGCACGAAACGACATCCTATGCGTGCGTTCACCCAGGAGGTGACCTCTACGGTGCCACTGGGTCCTCTCTCTGACCCCCTGCCTGCCCTGACGGCTTCTTCTGTCCCTCAGCCGGTCATGAACCGACTATGACACAAGTGTGGGGTTCCCCAGTGAGGAACACACACATCTCCGGAGATTTGAAGAGGAGGTGGCAGCGAGCCACCTCACGTGGACGCTCTTTCTCTCGTCAGAAGTTACGTTCATTTGTCTGTTGCTGCATTGGATTGCAGTGACATTTCAAGATCTCAGAACTTTGATAAAGTTTCTGACATCTTGGTGAAAGAAATTCAAATAATTAACCTTGTAAAACTTTTTTTTTTTTTTTAATGCTTTATACATATGTATCTATTTACACTGCCTGTCTGGGGAAACTAGGAATTCTTCAGAACGTCTGTTCTCACATTTCAATTTGGGACCAATTACGGGCACTGATGACACAAGATGCCAGGTGAAATAACCTGCAGTCTGGGTTGAAGTGAAAAATAAAATTCATACCTGAGCTGTGAATATTAACCTCCTGACCCCCCCCCCCAAGATAAACAGCAAGCTCTGCTGACACAAAGTGAGTACTACAGTTGCACTCGACCATTGCGTCTATGATGACGAAAAACTCAGACAGAAGCAGTTGGTATTGTGTTTGAAGGTTTATTTAAAGTTAATCCTCCTATGCACCCCCACCCTGTGTGAAAGCCTAGTCTGAAAGGAGGAGGAAACAGGCCACTATAGCGCCACATCAGCACATTCACTAAAAGGGCTACTTGTTTAGTCACAACATCTCTGCCCCCCACTGGTCTGGCACTCGGTGCTGCCCGGTGAAAACACACTAGCATGGTGAGGCGAGTTCCCACAAGTCTCACAAGTCGTTCCATGAGGCTCCTAGTAATACAATAAAAGTAGGCAGTGGAAGTATCAAGCTCCACAGAGAGAGAAGCGAGGCAAATGATGAAAGACAAGAGGGAATATTCAGTATTCTCCTGCCCCGTTAATCCGCAAGGAAGGTTCAGATGATGTCACTAAAGGTGAATGTTGAGGCTCTGGATGAACCCCAAGATACAGAGCGTGGTCGTCGTCCTCCAATCAATGACGCAGTTGTCTACTCTTTCCACACAAAAATGGATGGACTGGGAAAGAAAACACACACGTGGGTTAGTGAACTGACTGAAATGAAATCCTTCTATGATCCGGCAGCGTGTGAGCGTTACCTGCGCAGAGGACTACAGATCTCCGAGGGGAATGATTTCTTCGTTGATAAAAAACTCAATGGTCTCCTCCTCCCAGTCGTCCACATTGCTGTCCAGCTCATCGGTGTCCACCCCTGCAGGACAGACGCACATAACTCATCGTTAATGGGACATCAGAGATGGATATCGATGGACAGTGGAGGTGCAGAGCAGTTCGGGGGCCACACCTCCTCTAAGCTCCAGACGTGCACTCTTCTGTTCCTGATAGACCTGCAGCGCCTGCTCCCTGTAGCTGCGATACTCCTCCATCATGGCTCTGCGCTTGTCCACCAGCTCCTACACACACACAAACATTGTTGAATTTAAAATGTGTTATCGTATTTAATGGGAGAACGTATGAAATATTATATAAACATGATGTATAAACAACAAAACGAGGGGGTGGGCAAATCTAACCTTCGACGCCTTTGACTGGCTCAGACGATCCTTCTGCTCAAAGATCTTTGAGTATTTCTTAAGATCCTTCTTGATCAACTGCAAGACAATATTTACTGTAAACAAACACACACACACACAGATCGAGGGGAACGATATTCTCAAATGGTTCTTTCCCACGGCAGTTTCAGCTCGGCTCATCTCAGCTCTCCTCTTTGGTTCCAGACACGTCCTTTTCCATTACAACTCCTGACCTCTTCGATATGGGTGCGGATGTCACAGCTCCGACTGTGCAAACAGTCTGGGACTTGGTGGAGATGGAAAGTTTGCGACCGTTTGTGGATTTATGTAACAGTAAGAGAAGAGAGAAGGACACCAACACCAACACAGAACTTCGCTCTGTGGTCTCGCCATCTGGCTCCATCTGGTTCTTTCCAAATTTCCAAAAATTCATTGATGGATACAGTGTGAAAAAAGTACCATGTTCCACGATGTATTGCCAGTGGAAAAAAGCTGGGTAGAGCCATGTCAAGATGAGCCCCGTTGGAACTGTGTAGTGGAAAAGCCCCAAATATACACTGATCAACAGCTGATGGACTAGTACTTTGATCTGGTCTCCACTCAGCAGGGTTGGAGGTCTGGGCCTCCACAGGAGCTGGCAGAAGCGATCCTTGTTGTTCTTCTGCAGAAGACGTCCCTGGAAGGTCCACAGCCAGTATGCATTGTCCACCTGGAGAGAGACGCAGACGGACAAGAGGATGTGACGAAGGAATGTTTTACTGGCCCGGCAGCAAAGGTCCGGTCGGCTATCAGCTACCTTGTGGCTCCACCAGGAGACCGACGTCACAACGTAGCGTCCAGTTGGGTCCCACTCCACATCAGAGGCCATGTAGTGCTCCGCTATGTTCATCATCGTGCAGTCTGATGTGTCCACAAAGGCAAGCGCGCCATTCATACTGCGCAGACACAAATATAAAACATAAAATACACAACACTCATCGGTGCAAACACCAACAGCACTGATCCTCAGGTCAGAGCTGGGATCTGGAGCGAAGCTCTCATATGAAGTGTTTGTGACATATTCTAGTGCACTGCATTCAAACACACCGACCTCCTGAGTCCAGCCAAAACCAGGAACTGTCCCTGAGGGCTCCAGAAGATGCTGTTGGCCTGCTGCTTGTCAAACATCTCTACAAAGGTGTCACACACAACGCAGGTTTAAGTCAGAGCTCAGTTGATGCTGATCACTGACAGCTGATGTCAGTGAGACAACATGGGTTCATCGGATCTTCTTACTTGTCAGCTCAATCTTGCCGTTGTTTTTGACGTGGTAGAAGGAGACGTTGATTCGGGGAGACTCTCCGTGGAGAACTGCAAATTTGCTGCCATTAGGTTCCCATGCAAAGGCTATGATGCTTTCTGGAAAAACAACAACAAGAAAAACGGATCAGCTTCACTCCACAGGTGAATCCTGAGTTACTCTGCGTGCACGTTACCTTTCATCTCCACCACATCAACAGGAACCTGTTTCTCTCTCATGCGGAAGATTTCAAAGTTAGTGACCACCCCCTGGAAGAGATGAAGAACTCAATCAGTAATGTTTTGGGTTTTTTGTTCACCAGTCAAATGTTTATTTTTCTCTCTTTGTGTACCTGTGTTCCTTTGGGAGTCCTGTCCACCTTCACACACAGATAATCTCCGTTTCTCTGCCAATGCAGCTTGCAGTCAACAACATTGAAGAGATTGCGAACGCGGATCTCTTGGCGGGAAGGCATTTGCATCAGAGTCACTCTGGCTGGGATATCTTTGTCCTCTGGTACCCAGAATGCGATGATGTTGTCACCAGGAGACCAGGAGAAGTCCCTGTGGACACAACAGTTACACATCAAAAGCTCTTTACTGAACACCAACAAAAGAAGAGACAAAGACTCTTACTTGATTCCACTAATCTTGAGACTCTTCTTGTCCAGCAAGCCCATCGACTGGAAGCAGCAGAAGAAGCGTTTCAGTGTCACCTCGAAGGTAACTACAGGGTCACCGAGAGTATGACTACATGTACATCATCTTACCGGAGTCTCATAGATGCTCAGAGTATCTGGGGTCATCCTAGCAAAGAACTTTCCGTCGTGACTCCATCTGAAAACAAACGTAAATTATGATCTATACAAACAGCAAGAGGACAAAAGGACCCAACAGAGATGAAGCACTGACTTGAATATGGGCCAGTGTGCAGAGCTCTCGCAGTGGAAACCCCTCTTCTTCTGTCCTGTCAGAATGTCCCAGATGATGATGGCCTGTGGGTCCTCTTTGGTGTCCATCAGCTGGCTGAAGGTCACTACGTATCTGGGTGATATCACAAGCACACGGTCAAACACCGTCTTTGAACACATGTTGAACAAGACAAGCCCACGCTCGCTCTCTCCGTCTATCTTTACAGATATATAGTAAACTGGGCCATAATTGTTGAACATTGTTGTCATGGACACCCTGCATCCAAGAACCACACATTGAACCTCAATCACAGCATCGTTCTACAGAAGTCCAAGCAGCATCATTGATTACCTCTCACATGGTGAAAAGTCGATGAGGGACACACCCTGATGGCTGAACCTCTGAATCTGTTTGAACTTCTCGCCGCCCCACAATGCAATGCCCCTTTGGTGGAAGGTGGCCAGGTAGGTACCTTTAGGAGACCAGCGCACATACGTCTCTGTCCAGCGCTGCATCAAAAAACACAAAAATATTGTCAGTTTTCAACTAGTGCTGAAATATGTCAAGAACATTTAACTCCAATTCTTACAGCTCTTTCTTCAGCAACGATTGGCTCCTTGGCGTCATTGGAGAAAATGGCGGTTCTCTCCCCAGCTTCATAGATCACACTGTATTGATCACGACAGTCTGGGTCCTCTATCCAGTGACGCATGTTCCCCTGAGCAGAAAGCCAGAGACATACAGTTTAGTTGGATTACACTAATTATGTACATTGTCTCTGCTGATGCCAACTGCATGGGAAACAATAAACATCACCATGAAATGAAAGCGAGGTGGGTCTCTCTCAGTGTTGCTACTGTAGGTGTACATGAATTCATGATGATGTTCAAAAATACATCAAAAAGTCACATGCATGATAATTTGATCATTCAATGAACGTATGGTTGTACCAGTTACTCAGGTGATGGAAGCAGTTACTGCTTCACACATCATCGGTCATGTGACTTTGCGCACCAAAGCAAGTTTTGCAACAGTGGTTTGCAGGAAGTACTATCCCGTCGTGCACATCGGTGTCTGACGGCTATCACTCATGAATTCCTACGTCAGACACAAGCCTTCTTATTCATTTCATAAAAAATCTATCTGAATAATGTGACACAGAAGGGCGAATGTTGTTCTGACAGGTGTTGGGTAAATTCAAAATAGGATCATTCTGTGTCTCTGGTACAATAATCCTACATTTCCCACCTGGCAACCCTGGTGTCGCTTCACAATGAATACTCACAAAGTCTTTGAAAGGCTGTTTCTCTGGAGTTTCCCACTCATCACTGATGTTCATGTACCTGAGAAAATGAAACATAAATATTGGAACAGTTGTGCCATGTTCATCTGCGACACGCGATGCCTTTGTTACACACGCCACTCACTTGTCAAAGTCAGTGAAGAGGTTGACCCTGAATGTATGTTGTCTGTCCAGCTTGTGTCCGTCTGCATTTTTCACCGCCTCCAGGGCCTGGGTGGGTGAGGCATACTCCAAGAAGATGTACCTACAAGGACAACAAGTTTGTCTTTGCCATCGAGAAGAAATCATATATTTACCTGGATACAAGACCCAAATCATAAGCTCACCCTTTGGTCATGCCATCGGCCTCTGGATAGAACTCGGTGGTGATCTTCCCAAATTTGGAGAAAATCTTGTGGATGACGTTCTTCAGCTTTTCCAAGCGCTCTGGGCCCACCTGAGGGACATTGTCCACTACCACCACTGAGTCTATCCCGTCAGCCTCCTGGGGTTTCTCCCTCAGGAAATCACCCAGAAGCTCTGCAAAGGAGAGGGATGAGTAAGAAAAACTATTGGAATCTGTGTTGACACGTTACATTCTCACAAGAAAAATCTCCATTCATAGTTCAGTAGGGGACCAGGGTTTACTACAGGGACCTGGAACTGTCAACATATGTTATACATGTGTTATGTCTCTCATCCAGTTCAATGATGCTACACATCAATGAAAACTTAATAGACTTGAGGTAAAAAGGTGAAGGTCTTTTAAAATCTGACAACTGAATATTTGAATGCAACATATGCGGAATCGTAGGGTGGCATTTAACCCTTTAACGTGGCTTTGTCCTCTCATTTTGAAGCTAATTTGACACATTAACAGCTGCTAACAGCTCCATCTTACCACACATACAAATCGAAATGATTGCTGTTGACTTCTTTCACATTGTTCTGCAGTTTTCAGTCAGTACATGAGGCTTATTGTGCCAGACCAAGTGCCTGGAGTCTGATAAGGCTTCAATAGGCGCGGCATAGCATCGTTTGACATTCGCAGATCTGTTTCCACAAAGGATTTCGCATTGATATGTAGAGTCTACTTCTGTAGGTACATTCTAATGTCACAGCAACAATCTGTCTAGCTTTGCCGCCTGCGTACCACTGCAGCAGTTTTATCGTGTTAGGTTTAGCTCTGTTAGCTAGCAGCAGGCCGGAAAGCCGGCGGCTTTCCTGCCGCCACTCACCCTCCTCCTCGACGTCATCCACAAAGTCCTCCGGGTCACTGAAAGAGGGCTCCTCCTCTTCATACTCGGGGTCGTCCACCATATCCACCGTATCTTGCATTTAACAGCAGTATGAGATGGAACTCTCGGTACCAAGGGAAGAAAGTCCAAAAACTGTGAGGCTGACGGTCCTCAGTCGGTGCGGCACCATGTGCGATTACGCGAAAATGGACGATGTGACGGAAACAGTGTTGCCAGGTGGGAAATGTAGTATTATCGTACCAGAATCAAGATGCAAGACGTATTTTGAGGGAAAGTGACGTACAACTGTCAGAATATACATAAATAACTACAATGATGTGTCCTTCCGCACCGTAGAGTGTGTCAAGTAATTCAGCAAGATTGTTGACTTGTAATGTGCGTGTCGAGGCTTGTGTCAATGCCGCGTGATACCGAGTCAGAGCAAAATTCCGTTTCAATGGCTACGCCAGGGCTTGTTCTGATGTACTAAAAGTCACATCCCCGATGACATGTGAATCAGTGACTGCTTCAGTCGTCCGAGTAACTGGTAAACCATACATTCATGTAAAGTACATTTATCGTGCACTCGTTTGGGCAGGTTATTGTACAAATACGATCCCTATCGTGCACCTGGCAACACCACTGGGCGGAAATGTTGCAGCGGAAGCTGCTGGCGGACCAGGAAGTGCTGACTGCGGCGAAGCAGGCAGCGAAGTTAGTATTAAGTAAGAAGTAGCATGATTTATCTTATCCGTCCGTGCGTAAATCAGTCCCATGTGGCGCCGCTGCATTCAATGGGAAACTCAAATGTTGCTAAGAAAAAAGGAAGTAGACACCTGCGAGATGATCGTCTAGGGAAATAAATTGTAGACTTGATCAGGATAGCCACATTCTAAACATTTATGCTGGTGCTTTAGATGCTATGCTGACAAACACTGCATTACGACTTCCCATGAACATTATTTAACATTTTACTATTTAACAACGCTATTAGCTTTCTGCCGTGCATCGTGAGGGTGAATTTACACACACGTACTTTATCGTCATGGACCGAGAGTGTGTGTCGCTGCTGCCCGGAGTGTGTGATGTCCTGGCGGACTCTGACAAGTGTCTGCCGGACGACACCAGCCTGGAGAAACTGTTGGACTGGTTTTCAGAGCTCACCGCGGCAGGTCAGTGCAAACGGATGCTGAAGTGTACTGTTATTTACTTTCTCCTGGTTCGTTTGTGTTTTCAGCAACAGTAGAAATATTTGGAACTTGGTCAGCATTCAAGTTGCCAAATAGTGTTTATACTTTTCTTTGTACAAATATTAGCAACCAGTGAATATCAGAACATCCCACAAACTAACACCATCAGTCCAAAATAATAGTATTTCAGCTGAATAGCTGTCCTGAAATATTTCATATCAGTACAAATGATGATGTTGACGCTGTCATCTTCAGCTCTTTAAATGACATCCTGAAGATACTGCTGTTAAATAACGTACAGCCTTAACTTTTGCCTCCTGAATATTTTCTGCATCTTACTTTGGATGAAGGTGTCTCTCTGCTGAAGACCTGCCCATGTCTGTTGAAATTCATTTCCACGGTGACGTC
The DNA here is from genome assembly GCA_037832705.1 of Centriscus cristatus. Classification (NCBI taxonomy): domain Eukaryota; kingdom Metazoa; phylum Chordata; class Actinopteri; order Syngnathiformes; family Centriscidae; genus Centriscus; species Centriscus cristatus. The sequence goes on from JBBMJM010000023.1 coordinate 912,592, forward strand.
CAACGCAGCCTCAGACCCCAGCGTTGTCTCCTTCGCTCTCAAACTCACCGGTTTAACAGCGTCCACTGAGGACGGCTTTACAGTGCTCCAGGTAGAGTTCTGTGCTTTCACTGATCATCTTAAATCATGACCTAACCCACCCCCCACCACCTCCCTTTCAGAAGCACACAGCACTAGACCGTATCTTCAGCCCCCAATACTGGCGAGAAGCAGGTCTCTGGGAGGATCCCTGCATACGCAGCGGCTGGATTCAAGGTCTACAGAACATGCTGCAGCACCCAGCAGCTCTTCGTTTCTTTGTACAGTCAGGTGAGACAAAGGCACACGTGTTCGATTAGACTACTGCATCGTTGTTTTAGTCTGGTCGAGTCATCGATTTGTGTTGCTTTCAGGTTTTGTTAAAGCGCTCCTGCAACTTCAGACAGACACCAGCCTCTTTGTGGCTTCAGCTGCCAATCAAACGGTCGCCCACATCCTGCTCTCCTTCCAGTCCGTCTCGTCTACAACATGTCACGAGTCGTCTGGAGAGGATGGTGATGGTGAACCAATCTCCATCAAAGCTCCATTGTCGCAGCCTGTTCTCACCATGGCAACCGGTGCCGGTTACAGTGCTGTGCTCACGACAGTCTCAGAGTACCTGAAGGACTCTCTGGTCCCCAGAGGACACACGCAGCTCCATCAGAGTCTGCAGATCCTCAAACTGCTCGCACTGCTCCTCAGTCAGGGGGGGCCTCCTCTCCAGAAGAAGATGCTCCAGGTAGTCGCAGGCTCCCTGGAGGAACTGGTGACAGGTGGCTACAGTCAGCTCACGCAGACCGTCATGGACGTCATCATGGCTGCACACAGGTAGACATGGAGTTCATGCTCCTGGTGGGAGTAAACTCACTTCAGGAAATGCCGTGTAGTACAATAGCATAGTAGCTAGAGAAAGTGCTGAGTAAGTCAGAAGAATATGTACATGAGGTTTATAAACTGATGTTTGACCTCTTCATCCTTCCGTTGCTTTTCTAGTTCATTCTCCCTCTGTATGCTTCACTCCAGCAGCTCGGGCCCTGCAGATTGTGTCGTCCATCAAAGCACTGGACGTCTGCTCTCGTCCATGTTGACCGTCAACAAACCTGCAGACCTTGTTCAGGCTGCAGCTGCTTTTCTCCACAGAGGCTGTCAGTAAGCATCGAACGGCAGAAACACACACACGTGTGTTTTGAAAGAAAGAAAACTAAGAAAACTGTCTGTTTTCTTAGTGTCATGAGAGAACTGTTGTTGTGACCTGGCGTCGTACAAATATTATCTGACTTGACCTTCATCTGTGTGTCTCTCCAGAGACACCGTCAACACAGCACAGGCTGTAAGACTCCTCCTGCTCCCCCTCGACATCATTACTGGTCTGACTCTGTTGGCATCAGGTAGCGTGTGTGTTGTCGAACTGACCAAAGGCAGCTGACGCTGTTGATGCCGGTCTGAGACCAAACTCAGCCCCTCTGCTTTACTGTCTGTGAACCGTCTGCAGCAGACGAGCATCGGCTGTCTATGACGGAGCAGCTGAAGACAAAAACCTCCTGCATCTCTGTGGTCTGTGTCTGTCTGAGAAACGCGCCACAGATCGCACAGATGGTGAGACGACAGACGCCTGAGGATCAACGCAAAGAGACGTGTCTCCTCCGCAGAGCCCTAATCTGTCTGTCCCGTCCCTTCAGCCTGACGGCGTCCTCCCCTGTCCGCCAGGTTTAACTGTCCTCGCCGTTGTGTCCCTGCTGAGGATCTGCAGCGGTGACACGTCCTCTTCTGGCTGCAGTCAGGTTGTCAGGAACGTGATTGACTGTGGCAAGGTTCAGAAATGTGCTTTAGAGGCACTGATGTGTCTCAGCAGCAGCCCAGGTGAATCTGATTGTGTCTGCTACTTGAACGTAATTGTATAAAGTTATGAGAGTGTAACAGCAGAACGCTTCAACCTTTATGTGTGTCACAGGAGCAAGTGACAAGATGAAGGACGTGTTTATACTTCTGCTTCACTATCTGGACAGTCCTGACTCTGACGCCACAGTGAGCTACACGTCTTTTTGTTGTTGTTGGTTTTTTTTAATGAAATGAAATGAACCATCAGCAGCCTGATTGAGCTTAGTGTGAAACACGAGCTAGAATAAACCATGTTTCTCAGGTACTGGACAAATCCTACAAGGCCTTGGGGAAGTGGATGAGTGTCTGCACAGACACGTCGTTAATACGAGATCAGCTCAGACCAGGTAGTCTCCATCTGTCCTTGTACAACAGTCAGTGGAATTCAATCATATTATTCATATCTCAACTGTCGTGTGTGTAGGTCTCACCGCGGTAGTGAAGAAGCGTGTGTGCGACCTGCGTTGGGAGGTGAGAGACTCAACAGTCGAGTTTTTGGGACAACTGATGTCTGTGGCCCCCGAAGCGCTTCCCAGCGCCTGCTGTACCACTCCTCTCCTCCAGGAGGCACTGCAGGATCCAGAGAGTTATGTGAGAGCCAGTGCCGTTTCTTCACTGGCACACAGCTGGCAGCAGGAGGCAGCGTCACCTCAGGAGCAGGTTGGCACATTGGTCACTGTGGGCACCTTCTGCAAGGGCGGGCTTTATCTTGTAAAGATGAAATTTGTACAACTGGACAATCTTTCAACGTTTTCTGATCTGGTGTCTGCAGAACTTAACAGAGACTGATTCAGGTGATCAGGTGCATAGGAGCAGGGTGACATGGAAAACCTGCAGGATGGGTAGCTCTCTAGGACTGGTTTGGGTGCCCCTGTGTAAGGGTTAACGTTACGGTCGTGGTAGTGTTAGGGTTACAGCAAGGGTCAGTTGTAGGGCAAGGGTTGGAACAAGGGTAGGGTCGGAACTAGGGTTAGTTTCATTTAATTTTATAAAGACTAGTTCAGTGATCATCAAAATATGACTTTAGAATTTAAAATAGCATTGATGTCACTAGTAGTCAAATAGTTAAAAAATCCTTAGCAACCTAGTTCCACATTTTTGAGTGAACGAGTGAGCGGCAGCCGATATAATCTCCTTGGCGGAGGTAATAACATTTCTGTGACGAGGAGCGCCAACAAAGACTGACGCTGTCAGGATAATGGTGATGAATATTATATGTAATACTGATTTTATTACATAATTTGATGAACCTAATGGGTAGGGAAAAAAGGTGGGTGTTGGCAGAGTTATATAATTGCTCTGGATGTCTGAATACCAGGTAACAGGTGAGCAGGTAACGATCCTGACAGAGGTAAAATGCAATGAATCGACATACGTCGACTGCTCGTCATAATCTCTGCATGTGTGTCTGCAGGCTGATGTTGTACGTCGTCTGCTGGAGATTCTCCGCGAGGACACAGAGGGCTTCGCCAGACGTGCAGTGGTCCGATTCTTCATCGCCTGGTTCTCCTCGCGCTCCTCACACACACCTCTGCTGGCACCGTCCTCCTCCTCCTCCTCCTCTCTTCTCATGACCTCTGTGCGCTCCGTCCTCTCACACGGCAGTGACGATCTGGACTGGGAGGTGAAAGTTCTCACACTGGAGCTGGCTGAGCTGGTGCTGCTTGAAACCTTCTCAGGTCACCTCGCTCACACACCATGTTCAGACCTTCAGCATGGCTACGCTGGCACACACACCGCTGGACGAATGCACGTAGACGGCGTGCAGTCGGAGCTGAGCGACAGGTTGAACACTCTCGTGGAGCAGGGCGTCCTCTCGCTGTTGTTGAGTGGTCTGGTTGACTGCGACAGACCTGTTGGGCTGAAGGCGTGTCGACTGCTGATGACACTCAGAGACACCGTCTGCCCTCTATTATTGCGGCCATCTGCTGCCGTGGCAACCAGAGTTTCCTGTCACCTTCCCACATGCGGTTGGGGAAGCGAGATCGGAAATATACTGTCGGCGAAGGAGTCGGACATTTCTGCACAGAGCAGCTTCGGTGAGGCCGAAGAGGTGGGAGAGAAGAGAGTGTGTGTGAGCGTGTGTGAGGTGCTGACGTCTCTGGGGTTAGACGAGCGTCTGGCTGTTCTGACCCAAAGCAGCGACCACGTCCACAACTGCCCCCGCTCTCTGCTGCAGGACATACTGAGCGCGAGTGCCGCTCACACCTCTCCCAACACACAAGTGCAAGAGGTCATAGTGGACTGTTACTGACACACACACACACACACACACAAACACACAAAACCCGTTTGTTTGTTTTTGTTGTCTACATCATATGAAACATTGAACAGCAGGTTTAACGGTGATAGAGGCGCTGTTCATCAGGGTTTAGTCCAAAACATCAATACAATCAAGACTTAAGTGATACAAATTTCTCCTGTTGTGATTTTATACCATTAAAATACTTTACAGTACAATACATATGTATGTATTTCTGTTTATATGTGTGTGTGTGTGTGTGTGTGTGTGTGTGTATAAACATACATCTGTGTATGTCGAAACTGCTCTGGCTTCACCGGCTTGCACTTTATGACAAGTTGATCTATTTGTCATTTATCAAACTTCTCCAAGTTGTCCTGTTTTCATTAGAGGTCACAAACA
>JBBMJM010000023.1:986898-998172 GCA_037832705.1 Centriscus cristatus
GTGTGTGTGTGTGTGTGTGTGTGTGTGTGTGTGTGTGTGTGTGTGTGTGTGTGTGTGTGTGTGTGTGTGTGTTTTTAGCAACAAGATTGAAGGTTCGGATGTTTCTGACACCCTGACGTATCTGTTCCTGCAGTGTCAATGTGAGAGTTCTGGGAGAGCAAGACAACCAGTTGATTGCAAAGCCAAAATTGGAGACGCCACCCTCCACAGACGAAGGTTTATGTCACTCACACTTTTTCTTTACACTCAGAGGTGTTTATTGACACTGAAGATCTTGACAGGCCGCTTGTTGTTTGTGTCCTGCAGGTCAGAGGAAAAGCAGAGAGGCTCCTGCTAATGATCCCGTTCCACCAAATGTGGATGAAACATCAAAAGACGAGAGTAAAACTGCAGACAAACCAGGCGTACAAGTGACCATGAAGAAACCTACTGAAAAGCCACAGTCTGTAGTAGAAGCTAAGGAGGTGGACAAAAGTGAATTCCATGTAAGGGATGTTTGCCTTATAGCATTGGTGTGATCAACACAGGAACTCTTTCTCTAATGTGTATGTGCTTCTAGCTGCAGACAACCAAACAGATGACGTTAGCTCTGGGGAAGGTTGATGGCCTCTACAACTTCAGTGTAAGAACAACTTCATTTCATAATCTTTCTGATAGGTAACAACATTGGACTGCGTGTTTACCTTTTTTGTTCCCCTGCTAATCTTCCACAGTTCCACATGGTGGTCGGCTTGCTGAGTGAGGGTCTGTACAACCTTAACTTCCACTACTGTCAGAATATGATACCTGGAATCGACTTGCCATACTCCTTCACTGTAAGTCGAGTGTGTTCCTGAGACTGTATTTGCACCCAGGTGTGTGTGTGTGTGTGTGTGTGTGTGCGCGTGTTGACCTGAATGTGTCCTCTGCAGGTGGAGGTGACAGAGAAGAACCCTGGAGGCTACTTGTCTGCAGCAGAAATCCCCCTCTCTCGTCTGTACATCTGTATGGCTGGAATCTTTTTCATGGCTGCTATGGTCTGGGTGTACATGCTTATGAAACACAGGTACTAGCACATGCCCAGAGCATGTATGAGTGTGAGAGAACCTTCTTTTAAAATTTAGATTTTGACAGGAAAGCAGCCATGTTTTTTTTCTGAAGCTAACCAATGAATGTTCTAGAACCTGCACTACCTGTCAGAGAGAGGGCTTATTTTACTCTGGCATAATTCACCGCGGAGGAAATAGTGTTAGCTAAAGAGGAGACTTGACACATCTCAGGAAGCTTGATAAGTAATATTAAGTCATGATTCAGCAGAATTGGATCACTTGCTGAGCATAGAATGACAAACAATAGCTATGCTCAAAAACACAGCTTTAGTCAAATTAAGACATGGGTAAATCAATTTCAGATTCACTCCTTTTTGACTATTTAATTAAGGAACAGATTCATTCACTCCCGGGTCGTTGCTGTGTGAAACATCTTGATCATTGTGCTCCCAGAAAAAATATTGTTGTGTATTTTTGTAAATACGTGACTTAGTCCCACAGGAACGTCTGGCCGTCTCCTAAAGAGATCAAGTGTTCTGGTGGTTTACCTTTGTTCTTGTTGACAGGTACAGTGTGTTCAAGATCCACTGGCTGATGGCGGCGCTGGCCTTCACCAAGGCTACGTCTTTGGTTTTCCACAGTGTAAGACTAATATCAACACAGAACAGACTTTACTTTTTTAAAACGTACATTATGTCATGTCTGATGTTTACGTTCTTCCATCTTTCAGATCAACTATCACTTCATCAACACCAGGGGGCGTCCCATTGAAGGCTGGGCTGTCATGTACTATATCACACACCTGTAAGTTCACTCACAGGAATAGAACATTTCAGCCAGTTTTATTTGTGTTGTTGTTAATGTGACCGCTTGCTGTTGTTACACCTCCCAGGCTCAAGGGGGCACTCCTGTTCATTACACTCGCACTCATTGGCACTGGCTGGGCTTTTGTTAAATACATCCTGTCTGACAAGGAAAAGAAAATCTTCATGATCGTCATCCCTTTGCAGGTGTGTGTGTACACATGAAACTGTGTGTGTGTGTGTGGGCGTTTGATTTTTTTTTTACCTGCTCACCCGTTCACCTGCAGGTTGTGGCTAACGTCGCCTACATCATCATTGAGTCTACGGAGGAGGGCTCCAGTGAATATGCTCTGTGGAAGGAGATCCTCTTCCTGGTCGACCTCATCTGCTGTGGCGCTATTCTTTTCCCTGTTGTCTGGTCAGTGCGTGTCTGATGTTTGTCCGTTTACCTTTAAAAGAATCAAGGTTTAATCTTTCATGTGTGCGTAAACAAAAAAGTTCAAGGCACAGAGGAATTGTTTTACAGGCTCTTTTGGTCACGTATTCAGGTTTAAAGCACAGCAAAGAACACATCAACTGAAAGTGAAAGAAAAACAACTTAGATAAGTAATAAATAAAAAAAGTGGCAAAGAGCTTTAACATTACACAAAGAATTTACAAGGAATTTATATATAGAAAACAAATGTACGAACAAATAAAGATGCCGATAGCTGGAATTGATGTCAGTTGATGTCAGAGTGCTTCTGGCTGCTGACCAAACTGACAGGTTTTGTAAAAGAAACTGTAGAACTCAATCACTCGTCTACATTGAATTGTAGGTCGATCCGTCATCTCCAGGAGGCCTCCAGCACCGATGGCAAAGGTGAGAATCAGTCAGCGCCAAAAGCGCTTTCCTTTGTGCAACTTGCCCATTACCTTTATCCATGTCTCCCTCAGCTGCCATGAACCTGGAGAAGCTCAAGCTCTTCCGCCACTATTATGTGATGGTAAGAAGGATTTCAGACTGTTCTTTCATCTCCTCCCCTGCATACCGTTCAACCTTTTTATCCCTGGTCAACGTCTTTCACCTCTGTCTGAGCATGTCGTATTCCTTCCCTCCAGATTGTGTGTTACATCTACTTCACGAGGATCATAGCCATTCTGTTGAAGGTCACCATGCCTTTCCAGTGGCAGTGGTGCTATGAGGTAAGACGCTGACTGTATTGCTGAAAGAAGACAAAATAAGATGATGGACCGCCGTGAAACTTACTTGTGAGAATGAAGAATAGGTGTTTCTCCCTCTGCTCTGCTCCATTCCTGAAGACAAGGTAAACGTTCAGTGTGTGTTAAATATTGTTCTTGAACATAAAGAATGATTTCTAAGGGTTGAAGGGATGATGGTTATATATCGGATATTCTACTCCAGTCTGTCTAACAAATCACTTAATTCCAGTCCATTAATTACATCTTTTATTCATGTTCAGCCAAAACCGTTTGTCCAAAACCGACTGAGCAATGTTTGACATAAATAAAAACATCTTGTTTCCCTCCATATTGTAAATAACCATGAAACTAATATAAGTATAGTAGAACTCAGCACAGGACTCGACCTCTGCACAAATATTGTTTTGATCAGAGTTTGTTTTCCATCACTTGTTGACTATCCCATCATCTGTGTGATTTCCGTACTTCTCTGTTTCCTCAGTTTCTGGTTGAGGTGTCTACTCTGATCTTCTTTGTGCTGACGGGCTACAAGTTCCGACCAGCGTCCAATAACCCGTACCTCCAGCTTCCCCAGGACGAGGAGGATGTGGAGATGGACGAAGTGTAAGCGCTGACAATCACTTCTTCTGCTACCTACATTCAGTGGATGGTTCATGCCACAGTCTGTGAAAGTGGAGACATGATACAGTTTTCACTATTTTCATTCCTTCATGTTCTTGCGCTGATTACGGTCACCGGTCGCGCTCATGCAGGAGTCGGTCCCAGCTGTCAATGGGTGAATGTCAGGGTACAAACTGGACGAGTCACCAGCTCATCACAGGGACACAGGAAGGACATGGGGTGCAAGCTCCACAGTGCTGACCTCTCCACACCATGTCACAGAATTTTAATTTGTTTTTTATTATCTTATGTTAAAATAACTAGTTATTAATGTATTTTTGGGGCGGGGGGTGAAAAAAATGCTACTTTAGCAGCTGCTCAGCTGAGTGAGCCGATTCTCAAAAGTAAAGGAACGTGTCTTGTGGAGGTCTATTATTTTCTAAAAAAATATTTTAGACATTGTCTGGCACTGAGACATCTTCTTTGGGTTGGATTTGTATTCAAAGGGAATACAAAGGAGATTCTATTACAGAAAACCATTTGTTTGCTCCCCTGACGATTTGTTTTGTGTTTGAAACTCTTGCATGCGTCTCCCTGTCTCCAGAGTGACCGAGTCGGGGGCGCTGGAGGGTATTTCCAAAGTCAAGAAGACGTCTAACGGACGCGAGCGCCAGAAAGAGGTCGCTTTGTGAGCAGGAGGCTGCGTCATGGGAGGGACCCACTAACATCCCCAGGCCAGCTGGTACATGGGGGGCACATGGACCAAGGCATCCCACCCCCACTGACAGCTGTTCTTTTCAAACTCAGAGTGGTTGCTGTGGCAACGCCCACTGTCTGGCTATGCAAAAAAGGATTGACTTTATTTAAGGCTCTCCATTTCCATGGACGAGTCCATCCAACACACAGAGGCTCGAGGACGGGACAGCACGTCTGCCAGACGAAAGGACGAGAGGTTTTATGTCATTTACAGTTTGCGCTTTCGCTGTCTCCAAAGATAATTTCATTTCAGCTTTGGGTGTGTTTCCATTGGATATTGAAAACGGTACTTAAGCAGTAGCTGTACCTAGTGTGTGTGTGTGTGTCTGTGTGTGTGTGTGTGCGTGGATGTGCGCATTTAGACAGTTGTGTTTCTCCTCTTCCACGACATCAGCCCAGACTCAGGTAAAAATCATAGAAACAATCTCAACATCACCATTCATGGGTCAGCAAGGTCCCACGTCAACACCACACATCCTTTTCTGGGGAGGGGAAGGGGGGGGGGGCGTTCCCCTCATTTCTTTGGTTTGTACTTTGAAATTCATGTTTGAGGTTGTATATTCTGGCACATTTTGCGTTTCAGCATTAGTTTCTGTTCCTCTTGTCGTGGACAGCTGCTGTAATTAAATGCTTGAGTGGTTGAGGTCCTTTTTATCTCTTTGAATTCCAGTGAAAACAGGTTTTTGGATCATTCTCTTATATAACCAGAGAAGTGAATTCTACTTCTCTTCGAGGAAAGGACTTTTTTTGTTCCTGTCCTTTTTGGCAGTGTGGTGCCAAACTGGGTGGAGAAGTGACCTGACTTACAATATTTGCTTTTGGTTTTTACTTCTCTGCTCTTGATGTGAAGCTTATCTATGAATTACTGAACCCGTTTTGGTAAAGAATGAAATGGGTGCAGCCTGGTGGGTCGACGCCATTTGTAAACTATTTACAGAGAAAGACGATGTGTTGGAAAAGCACCTAACACTTTTCTTGTGACTTGTGTTGAAGCTTTAAAACACTGTGTCAGACAATATAACGGGTTACATGAAGATATTTCATTCATTTATATCCAATTCGTGGCTCGTCAGTGTGAGGAATCCAGGAAAGACTACTGAGACTGAGCCACAGACACTCCTGTTCTGGGACATCTGAGCTTCTTCGTGTTTCCAGGGTTTGTGTGGTCAGTAAACCAGTCGAGGCGAGATGGTTTCCTGCTTTTCACTAAGAGCTTTCTGATGTCTGTGACCTGTCAACAAATAAACTGGTGTTCTGGATTTGGAATTATGTACATATGTGGACATGTATGTGTCACAATGTGTGATTTGAGGATGGTGGAACTTCCCTTCCACACAACAATGAAGTATGAATAGAGTCTTGGTATTTGTGAAGTTAGAACATGGATTGGAATTCTAATAATAACAAAACAATAAAAACCTAAAAGCAGACAAAGCGTACATGCAAAACAAAGGTACAAGTGGTGCATACGATGAAGATCAATGTAAACAGATGTGTAATTGTGTGAGCTGCAAACTGAATATATAGTTCAGTTTCTGCTTCTGTTTACACAGTTGTACAGCGTGGGAGGTGTAACGCACAGAGATAAACCATATAAAACAAGACTTTACCTGAGATGGTTCCATAAATATTGAATTATTCAAAAAGGATCAGAAAAACAACACAAAATCACATTATTAGTGACATTATTTTCAAGTCTTTATTCCTCAACAGATACTTGATTACTACGTTTCTTTTTCGTCTCTTACTGTCCACCCGCACTTTCATGTCACCTCTGTGCTGTGGATGATCTCGGAGCATCTGTCTGGTGCTGGGCCAGCAGTTTGCAGTGCAGCCCCTCCCTCCTGCATGCAGGGGGAAGCTGGTCTCCTCTGCAGTCCGCAGTGAGTGCAGCAGACTGCAGTCGCTATCGCACTCTTCCCTGCACTGTCATGGCAGGTGGACCGGACCCACGCGGGGCAATGTGAGTACCCAAACTGTCATTTCACTGAGATTCACAGTAGATTATGGTCAGTGTATTTCAGCAAATCTTGTGTATCAGAGCAGATGAATTCGGTTATTGGTTCTTTTATTTATCTGTATGCAACAGACGAATATATTCAGAAATGCATCAGAACAGAAGTGTTTTAATGTCCTAATCAGGTGGAGTGTTGAGTGTGCAGCTGAAAGCTGTTGGTCCATGACCTCAAAATGCCTTTGCTTTTGTAAAGACAGCCTGATGATGCAGCAGATCTCTCCCTCACTCCCTCGTCTGAGCAGCGTGTCCCGTTTCGTCTCTGCAGTGCCGGTGCAGGAATGCACCACACAGAGACACATAGGCTTTCTTTGTCGCACCAGCTCACTTTCTTTTGGGGATTGATGTTGTCTTTTCTCCAGCCAAGGTCTTCATCTATAGAGCAACACCATATTTACATTTGCATGTGAATATGCTGAGTCTAAAATACGTGACTCAGCTTTTTTTTTTCTTTTCTTTTCTTTTTTGCTTTAAGGCATCTTGAGGACACTAATTGCAAGTGTGTGTGTGTGTGTGTGTGCTTGCCCTTGTCCTTCCACAGGGCATCCGTCTCTGTTTTGGTGGTGCTGGCCCTCTTAGCTTCAGCTGAAGGAAGTGTTGGGTAAGTTAACACCTCATGTAGAAATTTGAACAGACTGATGTATTTCATGGACCAGAGGGAAAGAAACGTCAGATGTACAATTCAACTGAGTTTTATTTGTACAGCCTGACATCACGATTACAATAGTGTCGACACACTTGACAGTCAACAACTCCCCAAAAAATCCTCGTAACGGGGGAAAAAAAGGCAGAAAGCTCAGGGAGAACAGAAGAAAGAGGGATCCCTCTCCCTGGGACGGACAGACCAGCAGTAGGTGTTGAATGTACAGACGGTGAAGGTACTGAGGTGAAAGAAGAGAGTTACCTTCTGAGAGCTCCTAAACAGTCCAACAGTGCATGTCCGTCCATGTCTGTCCAATCATTGATGGCGGCTGGAGAGACGTGGAGACGGATATCTCCGGGATATATGTTTTAATGTTCATCTTGAATGAGTTGGTGTGCACTCACCAGTGGGAGGAGCCTCAGACATTCAACAGTCTGACTACTTTCATTTTCAAGGTCAAGGGTAAAACAAAATCTTGCTGTGTCATCTGTCTATCGCATCTTTGACTCATGCAGCGAGTTGCTGAATCTTCTTCTCTCCGTCGAGGACGTCAGGGATGTATGTTGATTATATGACTGACCTACAGTTCCTGTAGAGGTCAGACGTCTGGTGGGAGCTCAGAATAAAATAACTCACTATTGCCTCTTGTGGTACAAAGGAAAATTGCAAGTTGGGCTGAACATCTTATGTTATCTAGTGTTGTCGCTGCAAACTGCTCAGTATCAGTTACACAGTTGACCTCTGCCGTTCCTACTTTTGGATATTTATACATGCTTGTAGCTGAATAATCAAAGTGTCACTGTGCTACAGACCGAGCACCAACACCAGCTTTTGCACCGAGTCAAAGGAATGTCTTGAGTACGAGCTGGTCTGCAAAACAGATGAATATGAGGTGAGTCAAACCCAAACACACACGACCCGTCACTACCCTTCAAGCTTCAACTCACGATTGTCCATCACGTGTGTGTGTAGGTGCGACACTACAGCCCCACACGCTGGGTGTCCACTGATGCTGAGGCCTACTTCATGGGGGTGGGTGCGGCCATGGCCTTCAGGAGACTTTTCCAGTACATCACTGGGGCCAATGAAGGAGGTGGGAACAGGACGGAGGCAGAAAAGCAGCGTTCCCTGCCCGTTGTCTGTGTGTTACTGTCCCGTGTTTGCTGTTGCCAGGCATCCAGATGGAGATGACTGCGCCTGTGCTGGTCAAAATCCCAGAGGAGACCAAGATGTGGGAGCCAGCAATCTACACTCTCAACTTCCCGCTGCCGGCAGCCCATCAGGACAAGCCCCCTGCCCCCACCAATGACAAGGTGAGCTGAGTAATGTGTGTTGATGGGTGCTGGGGCTGCGGTTTGTCTACCCTCACCTGTCAAGGTCATGAGCGTCCACAGCCACACTGTCTGTGTGTAATTGGATCATATCAGTTTGCTTTCACATCGATACATCACACTGAAGGACATTTGGTCTCTGGTGCTGCTCTCGTTCAGCAGTTAGTTCTACATTCATTTCTGAATCTTCTCTGATAAATTCATTGATCATCAAACCACGTCTTTGGTACTAATCGTCAAATAGTTATTAGAAACAAATCATTAGCAAACCCGTTACACAAGTCATGCACTCAGACAGTCCACTGCTGCAAGTGTGGACCATGAAGAAGACCAAACGTTGATTAGGACTGAATCAAATACCCAAATGATCACGACTCATATCTTGGTGTGTCACCTGCTGCTCTGGATTCTCTCTGCTCCAACATGCAAAGCTGTATTTCACCGACATGCCGGACATGAACGTGTACGTGAGGAGCTACGGAGGCTGGATGCTGTCGGTCACGTCCAGGCTTCACGCCCACCTGCTCACCAAAGAACTGGAGAGGGTTCGAGCGTCCTACAACCACAGCTACCACTATGCAGTGGGCTACGACAGGTGAGATCATAAGACACACGTCCTCAGTGAAGACCACAGGAGTCCAGAGCCGCGCCAACATGAGACGTTAGATACTGAATGTACCAACGTTTAATGCAAAGTTTGTCTGTCACTTTTCGACAACATTTTTCAACTGTCTGTCTGCGTGTGTGTGTGTGTGTGTGTGTGCGCGCGCAGCCCCTTGAAGCTTCTGAACAGGCACAATGAGGTGTGGTACGTGGCCGAGGGGGAGCCGGTTTGCACCGATCCACAGGAACCGACCCCAGCACACACGCCCCGACCAACAACGACCAGCTCACCCACAGGACCTCCAACCGACCCTCCCCCACACACACTCTCTGATGACTCACCTTCAGTCACACCCACCAACACAACATCCAACTCCTCGGACACGCCCCCTAACACGCCCAGCCTCCGTCCTTCAGATTCCCCTCCCAGTCCTGCTTCCCACATGCCTGCAGAATCTGCGTTCAGCCGCCCCCTGACCTCCGCCCAGATCCTGGTGGACCCCACATCCAACTCCTCAGATCCCATCTCTGTGAGTCCGTCCCTGGAGCCCCAGGGTGATGCTGCCCCGTGGAACAGCACAGCAAACACTTCTCCGGACACACCAGCAGAAAGTGACCCCGCCTCGGAGCCAGCTGAGGCTCACTGAGCATCTGCATAACATCTGAGTAGAAATGGATTCACGGCAGAAAGATGAGCGAACTAGCTTGAGCGTCCTTCCTCTACTCTCTCCATTACTGCGTATCGCATAAACTGTCTTACAGCACTTACTGTTTAGCTATATGTTCCACCACAGCTTCTGTAGCGACCTAGAATTGAGTAACATGTATGTTTTATCAGAAATGTAGATATCTGAGTCAATGTGTTGCTGAAGCAGGAAGAACAACATTTTAACCCCCAAATACCTTCTCAAAACACCTTGAAGGTGTTTCTGTAAAGGTCACTTCTCGCTGCGCTGTTGCAAAATGTTCAGATTCCAGCGACATCACCGTCATCAGGATCTTTGGAGCTGCTTAAGATCGATGTGGCTTTTGAACAGAGTTCACTCTACTTTAAACACGCCCTCCCTCGGCTATCCGTTGAGTTGTCTTTACAGTCTTAGACACTGCATGTGTACATCTATACCACAAACACGTCTTTAGCTTCAGTGTGCAGCTTTCATCCAGGAGATTTCAGAAGCTACCTGGAGTCTGATCTAAACGTGGCAGTGCTGCTCCAACGTCTCGGACAAACGCAATAACATGCACATCAGTTAGCTCCTTGTCGTCTCTGTGGCTCAGCTACATTCTGTATGTTCTGAGAAAAGTGCAATAAAAAACATAAACTTCTCTTAGCACCTTATTTCTTACATTAACAATACCACCACAATAGTAATGTACCACCAGCTGCAGCCGAGAGCAGACATTTAGTGCAATAACAGGTTGAACCTGTGGGGGGCGCCACTATGCATATGTATGGTGTATAACACAAATATGTACAACTCCAATACTTTATCCTTGAGTGACAGATTTTTCTGGTCTCTGCTCTTATGATGTGATAGAGGCACTAGAGGAAAGTTGGATTTCAGCGGTTAAGAAGAAAAGCTCAAGAGAAGGAGCCTGCTTGGTTGGCGGAGTTTAATCCAGTCTGTTATTTCACACATGAATGCTGGTCGTCTGAAACACCAATCAACCGTGTGCACTTCACCAAGAGCACAATATTCCTGGTACTTTAAAAGGTAGCTTGGCGTGACACGTGGTATCCTCCATATGCATCAGTTCAGTATACAAAATTTGCCTTATTGGCACCTGACATCCATCCATATTCCCACTGTTTCCTCAAACTATATGATTCCCATGTGCAGCGTTGCCAGGTGATAATTATTACATTTGCACGATAATCCGTCCCTCTGTAAATATTCCTGCAAAAAAACGTTGTTGTGGTTGTATCTGTTACTGCTTCATAGTCATCGGTCACGTGACGTTTTGTGCTTCAGAGCTTTGAAGTAGTGGTTCAAAGGACTTCAAAGACCTGAGAAGCTCCCAAAGGCGCATCTGTCCGACGGCCATCACTACGTTATGTCATCGACACAAGCCTCAATACGTGCTTCTCAAAGGTCCACATGCTTCGAGGTGTCGACACAAAAGGACACATCGCTAATGTGTGGGTTCTGACAGGCGGACAAAATCATCATTTTGAACCTATGGTTCGACGAGCCTACATTTCCCACTTGGCCATAGGAACAAATTCCTATCAAATGCAGTAAATTTGTTCTGTTCGAGCTGTGGTCATCATTTGAGGAAACCACTGGCACAT
>JBBMJM010000023.1:998272-1008375 GCA_037832705.1 Centriscus cristatus
AGACGATTGCCTTCTTAGTAACACTCGCCCTCCTGCTCCCTCCTCCTCCTCCTCCTCCTCCTCCTCCTCCTCCTCCTGCATGCCACAGGTGGCCGGGAATGGTGAAGGCATCGACGCTCATGCCCAACGTTTTCGAGGGGATTGCACTGAATTGCTTCCTGTCTGAGCTGTATTTGTAGATGGACTCCACCTGGGTGGGGCTAACTGTCCTTGGGCCCACACCAGCCAATCGTACCATCTCCTGAGAGTCGGGGTTCATGGTGTAGACGCCCCGAAACTGGCAGCTGGAATCACGGAAGAGAATGAGGAAGTGGTTTGCAGGACTCTTCTCCATCTCCTGAGGGTGGAGAGCGATGGAACCATGTCATATCACTCAGAGGTCAACATGAACCAGACTGGTGCTTAAATACTTGAAATCCTCTACCTCAACTATCTTGTTCTTTTGCGTCTCGTTGACCTTTCCAGCCAGGCAGCAGCGGGACAGCGCGTTGTGAATGATGAATTTATTGGACTTGAAGCTTGGTTCTTTGAAGAGCTTTGGACCTGCACAGGCAAACACAAAACATGTCTTTTGCAAAGAAAATGTACAGCTTGATACTTACACACTATACTACACATGATACTTCAAGTTCAAGTTCAAGTGTCCCCCACATTCACACACACAATAAAGACACATGAATGGTAAAAAAACAACAACCCAATAAACGATCAATAAATCCTACTTTACCGGTGTATTCAGGGGCAGGTGAGGTCCCATTGGAACCCGTCTCCCAGTCCTTGTCTCCATTCTGGTTTGCCACTCTACTGGGGGTCAAACAGCCAGATGGAGACTCAGGGCGGCTGTCAAGCAGAGATCCAACGACAGAAGACGTTAGGGCATCCAACCGCTTTCATCAACTACATGTGCAGTCAATCCTCAGCGGCACACGTGCATCATTGATAGTACAGAACACCGAACTCTCAACTGCACCTGGAGACTTTCTTCGCAGCATCGCCGCCATTGTTTCTGGGCTCACTGTTTGCTGCCAGGTTGAGAGAAGAGTGAGAGTAGACTTTGGTCAGTTTAGAGGCTGTAACAAACAAAAAGACATAAGATGACTAATCGATACAGCGACGCACTGACAACTCACTGGATGACGATACTTTCTCTTGGACATAAATAGTAGAAGTGTCTCTCTACTGTTTCTACTTTACCAGCTGTGGTCTTGGCCGGACTCCTCGACAGCTGCGATTCCTCCCTGGTCATGCTGCGAGGCCGCGACTGTGATTTCTTAGCTGCCGATCGTCCCTGACTGCTCATTTTGTGACGCAGCATTTTATCCAGGTCGTCCATGATCCTGAGCTGCTGCCGACGAGCGTACTCCCCTCGCGTGAAGTCCCCGCGGCGGGCCGGAGTGGCTGGAGGTGTAGGGGAAGGGGAGGTTGTTCCAGCAGGAGGTGTATGGGAAGGAGACGCCTCTGGCTTGTCTGAGGACGCCGGTCTGATCACACATGGAGAAAACAGTCAGAAAAAAGCCTGATGGAGGATCTCTTGACTTCCTTTGGGCCAAACGTGTACGTTTTACCTTTTTTCCTTTTCTTGCTCATGCCACTGTCTCCTCCTCTTCAGCTCCTCGGTTCTCTTCTGCTGTCTTTCCAAAAGCAGGGCTTTCCGCTGCGCCATCTCCCCCTCGCTATGCACGTCCTCCTAGAAATCACACGACACTTTCGATCGTTACCACGGGATTCATGTGGTCGACGAGGCTCTGTCTGTTTTCATGAACCCACCTTGAAGAAGAATCCTATCCCTCCTCTGGCGCCCAGCTCATTCTGCTCCTCAGGTTTCGTCCACGCTTCAGGCGGACCGGTTTCTTCCCCTTTGGATTCGCTTTGTTGCTCTGAAGAGAGATTCACAGTTTCTGCAGCTAGATGCAGCTGCTCTACGGGGTCTAAGGGTTCTGAGGCGGCTACTTGAACAGGTTCCGTGACAGATTCTGTGTGGTCACTCATGGAATCGGACGAAAATTCCTGCCCCTCATCCGTTGGTTCATCACTGCCCCCTTCTGGCCCTCCCAGAGATGACAGCGACACCTCAATTACACTGCACCGCTTCTCTGCCCCTCCAGCTCTCCGTCCCTCACCTAGGACATTGAATGCAGCAGAAAGGGACAACGTTTCACTCTCAAACGAGCACTCGGACGGAGCCCCGGAGCTGCTGCCACCAGCAGCCCTCGGTGCTTCTTGTCCAGGCTGCAGCGTGGCCGCTGCCCCCGCCGTCGGCTCCACGTCGAGCTCCTGGTCAAGCTCCAAGCTGAACTGCGTGGGCGTTTCACTAGAGCCGGTGTCTGACGTGCTCTCGTCAGGCTGTGCCTGCGGCGTGAGCTGCGGAGACTCCTGAGGAGTCCGCGGACCACCGATGCGGAAGGACGACGAGGTCTGCACTTGACACTTGCTGGGCGAGACGCGCCGCAGGTGGGGGAGGGTGTCCACGTTACGGGTTGGCGTCAGTGTTCGATTGAGAGGGGGGAACTTGAGCTCGGACGGCCGCGGATGCGCCTGAGGACGTGGGTGTTGTTTGGGACTGCGGGGGGCCGAGGACAAATGGATCTTTGTGCGAGGGGCAGGACAGGAGGAGGAGATGGAAATCTTTGGGGAGGTGGAGGCCAGAGTGTGAGAGCGACGGGACGGAGAGGACGCCAAGGAAGAACCAGGACCAGGAGGGATCACCCAAGCTTTACTGGTGCTCATGGAAGGATTGTTGGTTGGGGTTCTAGGGGGCGTCTTCGTCGGGGTATGGGGTGGGGTTTTGGCCGGTGCTTTGCTGTTGCCTCTCGCCGGCGGTTTTGCGGTGACTTTGTGGCTGTTTCTGGGTCTTTGGTTGCTCATGAGCTGTTGCTGTTGTTCCGTAAGTTTCTGCATGTCCTTCTGAAGAGACTGTAGAGCTTCACTCAGCTTCTGCACCACTTCATTGTACTCAACTAGGGCAGCTTCTCCCCCTTTCTCCTTCTCAGCACCTTTCTTACTTTCAATAGCGAAAGTGACCTGCTTCTCTAGACGGGGCGGGTTGGGAACAGACGGCTTGTCTTTGTCCTTATCTGCCTCCTCTTTCTCTTCTGCCTTCTCCAACTGCTCCTCCATGCGAGTGAGACGCTCTTCTAGGGAGAGATTATCGTCCTCTGCGCCCTCCCCACCTCCCTCTCCTTGCTCTCTCTTCATTTGAAGGAAAGCGGTTTTTCCGAGCCTCTGTCTGTGCTTAGCAAAGATGGCCTCGATACGTCTTTTTTGGGCCTCGATGCTTTTGCGTTTCTCCTCTAGACGAGCCCCCAACTCCCACGCCTCAGACCCCGGTTCAGGGCCCCTTGGACCGGGGCTGTCCTGCTGGCCAGCAGGAGTGGAGGGTGTATGTGGGGTTCCTGGGGTTGTTGGGGTCGGAGCAGAGACGGACTCCTCTCCGGGAGCGGCTGGCTGCCTCCGTCTGTTGTCTCGCCGCTCAGCAAAGCTTGTCATACGTGGACTGCTGTTGCTATGATTGTTCCCGTGGTGACTGTTACTGGGTCGAATATTTCCAGGGGCATTTCTAGGCGTGTCGTCAGACGCTTCGGACGAGTCGACGCTGCCATCTCGTAGCACAGAGTCATCATCCCGTGACATATCGGAGGCTCGTCCTGATCTGTGTCTCCCCTCTCCTCTCCCTTGCCTTTGGCCGTCTCCTGATTCTCCGCCGACCGGCCGATGGAGGACTCCTGAGCGACAGGGAGCAGAGCTGCTGAGCTGAGGATTATCCTCCAGCGGGGAATGCAGGAAGAAGCCGGCAGGAGCACCCTCGGGACATAACCTGGCTTCTGGCCGTCCTCCAAACCCTGCTCTGCCACCTTTCTCCGTTGTCTTTCCTTTCTTTCGATCTTTGCCAGGAGGGTGAACCACCTGCAGCGCCTCCTCGATGGTGGGCAGCTCTCCTATAGGTGGTGTGTGCGCATAAGGGCCCCAAGAAGATCGCTGAGACGGAGCTGAAGCACTGACTAGGTGGCTGAGGTCTTCAGGGGGGCTGTATGGAACACGAGTCATCCCTGTGGATGCCACCGTTGCGGGAATGCCGGTGGCGAGGCTGTCAGTGCTGACGGAGCGAAAGACAGAGTCTATTGGGTTGCCCATGACAATATCAACATCACTGTCCAGCCCAAATGGGATGCTGAAAGTCACTGCTGACAGAGGACGACTGCAGGGAGGTGGACGGATGGAGGATGGAGAAATGGGATGTGTGAGATGGAAAAGCAGAGACCACGTAAGCCAAAGGAAGAGGATTTAGAAAATTAAGATAAAACATGAATGCAGCACAACAGAAAGTACAGAAATCACACCCAGCTGTCAAATACCTCATTTGTTTCTTGGCCCATGTTTTGTTTTCTGGGGAGACAATCAAACATACTTTTTGAATAAACGAGACCTAGTAGATGGCGTCAAACAGAAAATCTCTTCTTACCTGCTGATACAGGAGAGGTAATGGGCATAAACTGCTGTTTGAGGATGAAGGACGGGGAACCACTGAAAAGAGACAACGCAGACAAATGCTGTTCATTCACTGAGCATCAGTGGTTCATGTCCGTCACAGCTGGAAACTCAATGTCACAGAAACACAACTGGACCGGGTTTGAAGTCCATGTTCAGTTTCTGATTAGATATCAACTGGATTTGGCCACAATAGAGATTTCATGGGAAAATTCACAGCAGATACTGTACAAGAGGCAGCACAGCACCCCACGTACCACCGAAATGGAATGATGATGAAAATCCCTTTAGGCTTTAGACTGGCATAATTTGAGGGTATTTTTAGTTTTTTGGTTCAAGTCTCTGCCTTTACTGCATCAGAGTGTTAGTGTAAACTTGGAGGTTGATACCTGTTCCCGCTGACAGGGCTCGTACAGTCCAGTAATCCAGAGACATCTGGAAAAAATTCAGAAGCAGTCGTTTCAGACGCTGACCGTCACTAATGATGTATGGTTTTCGAACATCTGGAATGTGAGTGACACACCTGTGAGGTCGACGGCTTGTATTGGCTGAACAAAGTCAGGCTTCTTTATCTCAAACCATTCCAGCAGCTCAGCGATGAAGCTCATGATGTTCAGCTGAGCAGACAGATTGTCAGGAACGAGATTTTAGAAGACAAGTGTAATTTTCAATACAGATCAAAACAGAAATGGTAACTTCATCTAAAGAGACACCTGGATCTTCCTGCAGCACCCAACGTTCACCAGTGAACGAAGCACTACTTCCTGCTGCACATGTCCACTTTCATGCTATAGGAGACTAATACTTACGTGCAGGGCCGGTGGAGCGTAGAGGAGGTCCTCCAAAGGCAGCAGGCAGCAGCCCTGTAAAGTGCTTTCACAAAACTCTCTAATCAGCTGGAGGTTGTAGAGGCTGTCGGCCACGGACATGGTGTCCTTCAGACACACATCTGCAGACAAAGAAGTACAATTCCTACTCAAATCCATGTCAACATACGCTGTGTCCATCTCTAAGGAGCGAAGCACTGGTATAAATATTTGATCATCCAGTGTGCATGAGTCTAAATACATGTGTTTACCCTCTAGAGGCAGCAGGCTGGGGCAGTAGAAGTGCAACACAGCAGCTATAGCGCAGCCATTAGATAGATCTTTGACCGCAGACACCAGAGGGAAAGTGGGAGTCAGCTTGGACTGCACTTTGTCCTTCCTATAGCGGATCTGATGACGAGAGACAAGATGGTAAAAGAGGAGGAGATGTGCAATGTCAAGAAGAAGAAGGAAGCAGTATGTATGTGTGCGTGAGGGGAAAGATCGGTGGGATCATAAGGGACAGGGAGATTAAAAAAAGACAAAAACAAAACACATTTACAGTTGAAAGTGGATTAAAGAGAGGTTACAGTTTTAACACGCAACAGAAATATAAAACCAGACAGTAAAGTCTTGCTTCTGACAAAAACAGCTTGTGAAAAAGGGCAAAGAATCCCACAGAAGAAGAAGATGAACAAAAAAGTTGTGCTTAAAATATTTGCACACATGAACACACCAACACCAGCCAGCAGAGGCAGTCCAAAGCTTAAGAGAGACATCACAAACAAAGATAATTTTAAAAAAGGAGAAAAGTATGGGTAATTAAATGAGAGTGAGAATGGGGATTTCTCTGCCGTCCATGCAGGAACTGACACATCACTGTGAGCCTTCACTTCGGCTCACGATTTGAGGTATTTCATATCACATGACAAAAATATTCATAATAATAAAATACATCCAAGGGTCTTGTGCTGACTCATGTTACACAGCCTTGTTGCAGGAGGTTCAATTCAATTTTACTGGTGTAGCTCAACATCACTTTTACAATTGTCTTGATGGAACTTACAGCTGAGATGAGGCGTGGACTCAAGTCACATGACTCGACCCAGGAATCAGACACAAGTCACAAAGTTGATGACGTCAGAATGGATTTGACAAAATCATCGGGTTTGCGCCTCAAATTTCACTTTGGGCCTTGTGACTAGCGCCCTCTGCAGGCTGAATGCAGTCTTGGCACTAGAATTCTGCTAGCGGTGGGTGTATGAGTCATTTGTCACCTCATCTCCACCTATCCTACTCCCCTCAACCCTTCTAACATCTCACGTCGGTACCGTGCCGGTCGGGCCCTTCGCTAACGGGAGCACGCCCGGAAAGTGAATCATTAGTGAATCGATTCGTCAGCCAATCAGGCTCTGCCAGCGGCGAAGGAAGTTGTGCGTCCGTGCACAATCACCCCTGCGGCATTCAAGAACGAAACTAGGAAACATGCTTCGACAGAGTAGGACTTTTGCAAACAACAAAAGTGTGTAGCACATGCTCTTTGAAATCAGAGAGTGATGGAACAACTTCATTTGACGCTGCACGAAGAACATTGGCTCACTGCTAGAAGCTCGCATTGCTAGAGCGGTTAGTTAAGTAGACACTGACGCCGGAGTGTCACTGGCGTCAGATACGTCAAGAACTTGACTTGGTCCCACCTCTTCAGATCAGTATGAATGTGTAACATCCAGCATTTCTGGCCTCCTATAACATGGCTTTGTAGCACACATACTTAACGTAGGTGAAACACAAATTAAAAAAAAAAAAGCATAAGCAGCATTAGAAGCTGATAAGGTTCAACGGCTCCATCCAACCATGGGGTTGGAGTGGTGATCAGTCCGTCGGTCATGTCAGTAACCCACAGAGTGTCAGATCAGTCGGGTGCGTTGCTACGGGAGATGTGGAGGATGTGAGAGAAGAGCGAGGTGTTATACGTTACCACTGGCGGCTTATTCCCTGACTCCTTCAAACAAAAAGCGATAGCATGCTGGATGGGGGGGATGGCAGAGAGAGGGACACAAGCATAAATGACACAGGGGCCGGTCATCATGGAGGCCGTCATACCACATAGTCACATGGGAGAGAAGAGCGACAGGGGAGGAGGAGGAGGAGGAGGAGAGGCAGCAGACGAACAAGGTGGCGCAGAGGTAGTGAATTCATCAGCATGAACGTCATTTCATGTCCCTCCCCCTCCTTTCGAACGTCTCCTTCTCTCCCCACAGCTCTGATCGTCTTTTGGAATGACGCTGACGACTCAAAGACAGAACTTCTCCCGCTGACTTTAACCATCAATTGCAGGATAAATAAGAGGTGTCCCAAAGGTCAGCGTGTTTTCACAGCGTCTCATAAAGACAGATACGTGTGACACGTTAACCACCAGCCACGGCCGACGGACACACTCCAAGAACAGAAGCAAGAGGACGAGGACACTTACAGGGACGAGCTTCCAGTACCAGCGGCTGGATTGACCCTGGTGAGACGCAGGAGAAAAACAGGAGAGGTACAGCGAGCGGATGTTAGAAGGCTGAGCAACAACTGGGTACGTCGTGTGTGTGTGTGTGTGCGTGTGTGTGTGTGTGCGTGCGTGCGTGTGTGTACCGATTCCTGAGCTGGCTGCAGATCGGTACCCGGCTGGGACCTGGGCGGCTCATCTTCCTCTGTACTTTCTCTTAACTTCTGGTTCAGCTGGAATGACGACAAATGAGAACGTTTGAAAGAAAACGGACTGATGCCTGATGACGTGTGATCTAAAACCTAAAACCTACAACTGTTTTATTTACCAGCTGTTAGCAGCTGGTTTCAGGAGTGACAGAGATCTAATAAACTACATAACATAAGCTACCTCACAAGTCAGTAAAAACAACAAAAAAAGTGAGTTTTCAACAATACATTTCCAACAGTCACGTGATCATAGTAAGTGTGTATTTCGACGTGACGGCAGGTTGAACATCTGCTCAGATACTCATGTGTGACAGTCAACGAGGACGAAGGCGTGCTGATGCTGTCGTCTCACCCTGTTCACCCAGAAGAGCAGCGCATTCTCCCATGGAGCCCCGACGCCCATCTGCTCCGCCTCCGCCGCCATCTTCACCCGGCCCACAGTCTCTCTAGCAGCCAGCGACATCAGCGCATCGATCAGGGCCAGGTGAGCTGTCTGCACCCGTCAGGGACAAGAAGGACACAAGTGCACGTGTTATTGGAAACACGGCTGTGGCGGTTTGTCACGTTCACTTGCTTCCACCTTATTTCTGTCCCGTTCCTTCTCATCGACTCTCTTCTTTCCACACACTTATGTTACTTATGTTGTGTTACACCGACAGAATATTGGCATCACCTTCAGCTGTGGAGGTTTACACTGGGGTTGTTTTTTTTTTAAAATTGTTTACATTTCAATCTCCCTCCATTTCTATTATTTACGTGTGGCCTTAATCCACTTCCATACTTGGTGCTTTCATGTGTTTCTTGTGATAAAGAATGAATAAAACAATACACAATAATTTTTTTTAGTGATGGATTTTCTTTTGCGTCTACTTGAGTTTTGTCCTTTTTCTCACCCGAAGCCGTTGGGGGGAGGTGTTTCAAATACATACAAACAAAGACAGTCCCCCGACCAACGCACCAACTTAATGGGGGTGGAGCAGAGGTCCTCCTCTGTGACTTCTACGTCCTGGACCTTTGGAGCGAACCCTTTCTTTGTGAGGAACTGCAGCAGGGCGGAGTTGTCGGCCGGGGGTTCCTGTGGCGCTGGAGCAGAGACGCCGTAGGCCTGAGCCAGCAGGGCCTGAGTCCGGCAGTAGATCTCCGGGGAGAGAAGCAGCCTGGACACTGCCGGCTTCAGGTGTTCCTGTTCATATTGGTCTTTGTAGAACGTCTCCCGAAGCTCCACGGGAACATTTTCTGCAGACGGAGAGGCAACCACTTAGTTTTTTTTGAGTATTAAAGGGCTGTAAATCCTCATTTCAACTATCGATCAACAATATTTGACCAGCTGTGGCCTTTTTTTTTTTCTTCCTCTCCTGCAGATCTCACACATAGAAATAAACTATTGCTGCTATTTTATCTTTAACTATTTCAACTATTATTGTAACTATAACTATTGTCATTTTTATTTTTAACTGTTTTCAACTGGACGAGAATGTTTTTGTCGCCACATTGATAGTGTCTACGGGACAAAGGTGAAGTAGACTCCATTTAGCTCTCTCCCCCGCAGGAGAAAACTGAAAAACTGATGGACGAAGATGAAGAAGTTTCACTAAGACTGAAACTAGGTGACAGATAGTGACAGAGTCTGCGGGGGGTCGACAGGAGAGGATAATACCATCATCTGCATGAACAGCTCAGCTGCGTTAGCCAGACAAGAGTGTGTGTGCGTGTCCAGCACTCAGTCTATGATGTAGAAGAAGATCCAGAACACTATGACTGTCCCACTTCATAGACATGTGCACACTCAAACACCCACTTATCTGACTGACCCATATTCCAGCTCCGCAGCCTCTGGAGGGCTGCTCAAGGAATCAGGATAATCCGGAAGATTGGAGGAGAGGAGCGTCTACGTCTCATTCCCTCCCTCCTCCAGCCGACTCCGTCATCCAAACAGGTCTAACTAGGACTTGAATAACAGTGATGAGGATCCTCCCTTTTCTCCGGTTATGTAACTGTCTTTCTGTAACTATGTCCAGTCACACGCGCGCGCGCGCACACAGACAGACAGACAGACAGACAGACAGACAGACAGACAGACAGACAGACAGACAGACAGACAGACAGACAGAC
>JBBMJM010000023.1:1024064-1036340 GCA_037832705.1 Centriscus cristatus
CCAGTCGTGCTCTGTATTCGATTTTTTAACAAGTTAAATGTTTTGTGCTCATCAAAAAGGGAACTGACTGGCACATACAGGTTCACCTGTGAACTTTGTCGGACCAGTTGAGGTCACGGGAGACACTGTAGAGTGGTTTTATTATCAGTGTGTTTGTACAAACGTGTCCAATGCTTCTCTTCAAACATGAAGCTGTGCTGACTTGCTTTGCATTTGTGAGATTCATGCAACTGCAGACGCCTGCTGCCGCTTTGTGAACCGAGAGCTGGTCTCGACCACATCCTCTAACTCCGTAAAAACACATCCTGCACCATCAGTCCAGCACCTTCATGTCTGACGTAAAACCACAGTTTCCACAGCGTGCAGCTTGCTGTTGCTCTCTGAAATTAACTGCTTTTATTGTATCCTAGCTGCGCTTACATCTGGTAACACTGTAATTTCCGTGAGAACAAGAACGACGGAATCAATGCACAGTGGTAAAGGTCAATCTGTGTACCTTCATCAAAACAGATTCAGACCGAGAGTGCATCATCAAGGAAAATACAAAATGTCTCCTATAAATACAACATTATTGGATATAGGTACATTTTAGATATGTCTGAAATCTAGACTTTAGATATTGTTTTTTGTTATACTAAAATCTTAGAGAGGATCAAAGTTGAATCATTGGGCAGATGTGGATGGACATGCACTGATGAGACATTTTCCTTACAGCAGTTTTTCCCCTTTCGCCCAGACTGAGGGTTTAAGGACACAGGGTGTGGTGTTGTGCAGACTGTAGAGTCCATCGAGACAATTGTCCTTTGGGGTGTTGGTCTATAGCAGGGGTGTCCAAACTGGTCCTCGAGGGCCACCTATCCTGCAGGTTTTCCATGTCACCCTGCTCCTACACACCTGACTCAAATCAGCAGCTCATCATCGGCCCTCGAGGACCGGATCGGACACCCCAGGTCAAATACAGTTCAACTAAGTATGCGGTGGGGACAGCAAGGGGCCTCTCATGTGCACCAGGCCTTTGGGTTTTTGTAGCCTGAAGCTACTGAAGGCCTCCTTACCCCTACATACTGCCAACATCAAGGTTCCTGGCCTCTGGGATTTTCAGTGTGAAATGTGTGTGAGTCTGAATTTCAGTGAGCCTTTTAATATTTGCTGCTACTGACACCTGCAATAATATTTATTCTTGTGTATCAAGATAAACTTGCTTGAACAGCTCCCCCTCCTGGCTGAAAACTGAACGACAGCTGAGGCCCAATTATGCCATGTCATCACAGACGTGACAGTACACACCCAGGCAGGCAGTTTTCAAAGGCTGTTATACACATAACACTGACAACAGCTACCTCGACATTTCGGGAGCTGGGAGTTTAATAAGTTTTAATTGGAACCTTGATAAAAGTGCAAGAACTACTAACATGTGAACAAATTCAATGCACCAGCATCCCGTTGCAGCCCCACTAAACTGTCAGGGAATGAAGAAGGCCACCATTTTTATTTATTATTTTTTTTAAATATTATTTTAATACTTTTCTTAAAAAAACATGTCTTCCTCCATAAACTGAACAAGTTGAATCTATTGACCTCAATGCCTCACTCATCAACATACCAACAGGTTGTTCTGGGCAAAATAAATCAGAGAAAAAGAGAAGAAGGACAAATTCAACTCAAATAGGAAAAAAAAAAGTACTGAAACATTTAAAACTATGATTATAGAGTTGAAAACACTCGTGGATCTCCGGGCCATTCTACAGAATGGGAAAGGCTCCCAATTCCAGAAAGACAAGATGGCACATGACATCCCAAAACAGTCACTATCCACAGTTGAAATAAAAATCGACAGAATGCGGGAAAAGCTACGACACAAAGTGTGGAAGCCATGAAGAAGACTAAAACATGTACAAAACGGAAAGAAAAAAAAAATCATTGTAACACAAAAAAAAAAAAAAAGCAGGTAAGGAGACAGTTAAGTGCAGAAGAGCAGCTACAGGATGGGACTAATTAGCAAAGTGGTGACATACAAAGACTTGAAAACCACCTCTCAAATAATTACTGCTGCATAATCAGATTTAAAATGGGGAATTAAATAGCAATAAAAACAGCTTTTAATATAAAGTGAAAAGAAGATGCATTTTTACATGTAAAAAATGTAAATGATCTTTCAGCACTCGATAGATTTTGGCATAGAGTTGAAAAAAAACAAAACAACAGAACAGGTATGAGAGAGAAAAAGACAAGACAATCCTCCTCAATAGAATCATAAAAAAGTTTTTTTTCTTCTTTACAGTAAATTCTACAAAATGAAAAACCTCAGAGCTCAGAGATGAACACATAGACGAACTTTGCTCCCCACAAACCAGAATCCTCTCGCGTTCTTTTTGTTGACTTTTCCTTGTATATAATATATATTCATGTATCTATTTATGTATAATATGTATAACGTTTGGCGGTGGGATCATTTTGTCTGCAGGCCAGAGCGCTAAGGCAAATGACACACTCTAGAACATTTCATGATGCCATCGCTCCTTCACTCTACTTGGTGATGATGCGGGAGCCGCCCCCCTTTTCCAACTAGAGACCGGGGAGGGACAGAAGTAGGAGCAAGTGAAGGGAAGAAGGGTGTCTTTGAAAAGTGTGTGAGTGCGGCCAAGGTGTTTCGTTCCCACTGTGTCCTGAGAAAACAACAGACTCTCAGACGGGCGCTGAAGCTGACAAACTCTGCCCACTCCAAAGTTACAACCCATCTTAAAATAAGAGACAGGATTAGGAGAAAAAAAAAAAAAAGATCTGTAATTTGTTCACCCATTCACTTTTAACCCTCGTCTCTCCTCCTAGACAATAAAGTTTTCTTAATTTTTCACATATTTTCTTTTTTCAGGTTGAAGTTCCCCTCAGTTTCAGCCTTCCAGCTTTTCCTCCACATGATGAGGGAGCCAACTAGTTGACTAGTTCCGAGTCTGTCTGTTCAACCAGGATCGCCACCCCAGACACCAAAATGTGTCCGAGGTCGGAGGAAAGCTGGCTGCTCCGCCCCTCTCAGTCACATGACACAAACCAGCTGTTTCAACTACGAGAGGAAGGGACAGTTACTGTGAAGTCTGTGTGTTTCCACGTGTATCAGAGCATTTTGTAATTTTGTTTGTGTGAGTGCACGTCCATCGCTCTCGCCTGCTTTTCTTCTCAGAACAGGTTCTCTTCGAAAATGGCCATCAGGTCGCTCTGGAAGTTAATGTCAATGGTGTCGATCTGCCAAAGAGAAGAAGAAAACCGTGAGCGTCCCATCCTGAGCATTAACCATGTCCATGTTTTTTTGAAGGAGAGGTGTGTGCGTACCGCCTCCCGCCGGCGTCTCTCCTGCTCACGGCGACGTGCCATCTCCCTCTGCTGGTCGAGAGCGTTCTGTGCAGCTGCAGATGATGGAGGTAGAGCTTGAGGCTGGGTGGGTGGGGCCTGTGGGGAGTGAGTAGGAGGGGTAGAAGCCGGAGGAGTGGGCGCAAGTGGTGACTGCTGCTCTTGGCGTCGGCGGGCATCATCTTGTGCCCGGCGAGCTTGTTCCATGGAGTCCTCATCATCACGGCTGTGAAAAAAAAAGTTCAAAGTTCATTCAGGGCATCACTGAGGGTAGAACTGACACGGTTTGTTATTGTACCTCAATAAATAACTAATTTTAATCTGATTACCCCAATAATCATTGGTAGAATCATGTCATGTTTAGTGCCAGCTCGACTCCCTTGGAGTCCTGACAGAGGCGGGGCTAAAGAAAGCACCGGCTGCGATCGTTAACAGAAACACAAAGGCTGCGTCGAGCCGTGCAGTGGTGTCGAGGTGGAACCGTGTAGTGGAAAAGCCCCAGAGGTTGTAGAATTGGATTTATCTTTATCTCCCCTCCTATCACCTGTTGAGAAACACTTCACTCCACCTACCGTAGCTTCTCCTGCTCTCTCCTGGCCTGCTCAGCCTGAGCTTTGAGCTGTCGCTCTCTCTCCTCCTTCTCCCTTGCAGCCCGTCGGAACTGCTCAAAGCTGTCGCTGGAAGAGCGAACAGAGGACGCAGGCGTGGACTGGGACCTCTGAGCCAGGCTGGCCCACGACCCCATGTTCTTTAACTTCACATCCTGGGGGAGAGATAAGAGGAACGACATGAGGAGGAAAGTGGACTTTGACAAATCACATCAAACAGCAACGACAAACCTCGATGACTGCAGATCTGACATCAAGCACCATCATATTTCTAAGAACTGGTAGTACCCGCCGAGTCAACCAGATCTCCTCGCTCAGGAGATGCAGAAATTCTTGTCGTTCTCTCTGAGAGTACAACAGGAGCCAGATGTTCCTTTCCTGTGGAGTAATCGACCACAGTCGTCTCTTCCTTTAAGAGTTCAGGCTGGCTCAGGCTTTGCTGATTTACATCTTAACGGCACAATTCTAACTCTTCTTCTCTCCCTGTTCTATCCCTCATCTTTACTGCTCAACACCGACTCCTACTCTGTCCTCATCTTACTACTGTTTCACCCCAACTGGTCGAGGCACAACACCATTCACGTGTAGCCTTGGATCTGCAGGAAGTTTCTGTGCCTGTTCATTTCTCACCTCTGTTGCTAGGAGCTGCACATCAAAAAGTTGGGCTGCTATTAGAATAGTCAGTATGGTGAGTGTCATGAAAGACCTTTTGTTGTGATTTGGTGAAATGAAATGTGACTTAACTTGGAGCTGGGATAGAGATTAGTCATTATTTCTCCGGTACACACCTGTGTCTTCTTGGGCGCGATGGGAGTTTTGGGTTCTTGCTTGATTTTATTTTCTTGCTGGGAGCAGGGCGGCACCAGGTCTGGCAGGCGAGGGCCGGGGCGGGAACCGTCTAACGGCTTTAGATCTAATTCTGATGAGCCAAAGCAGATGTGATTACTCACAATTAGGATCTTAACTGAACATGAGCAGAAAACACTATCATGAGACAGGAAACATACAAGAATGAAATAAAACCAATCAATACAAAGTAAGTCAGTCTAGAGTTTACATGTAAATATATCAACAGTCTTTGGTGATAATACCAAAACGCTGCAGCGCTGGGGGCAATTAAAAGACCTGCACCAGAGGACCCGAAGGTTCAAAGTTCAAAGGGTAGTCTGACATATAGGAAGGAGCCAAGACCATAAACAGATTTCTACACCAAAAAAATCTGTAGCTTGTGCTCACTGTGTTTGCTGTCAGATTTGTGCGGGTCGAGACGCATGGTGGGGCTGAACGGTGAGGGGGGCAGCACTGGTGAATGGGAGGGCTTCTCTTCTTTGATCCCCACCACGTTGGACCTCTGGTCCTGATCACAAACAAGCAGCACAAATACCGGAAGGGAAAGTTGAAGACAACTTTGTTTTTTTTTTATAAACGAGAATAAAACAAACATAACTTGGCAGTGTCAAAACATGACTTGGCATTTATGAAGATATGGGCTGAGAAACAGCTGTGACTAAATATTCATCATATATGTTAGGATCTAATTACTTTGTATTGACGGTTACCCCATCCAACTGAGCTGTCTTAAAAGTGTAAAGTACAAAAAAAAATAGAATCGTAAAAAATGATGACGACCCAAAATTCTGGTAATATGCTGCGCCCCATTGGGTCGAAGAGACAAGAACACACAACGAACAGGGCAACGTGACTAACGTGTTTCTTGATCTGCACGGGCGACTGCTGTCCTGTCGTATGGAACTGAGGCATCTGTGGAGAATGCATCATCAGGGGGGAGGGGCTCTCACGCAGGCAACCTAGGAAAACAGATGATGAAGAAAATAAAGAACAAAACACTTTACTATGGTATGTTTACAGGTTCTCAACCTGGCTGGTGGTTTTGATTTCAAGTACAAACGTGAGTTGGTTTGGTAAGTACGGGAGCCTGAACTGTAGCAGAGGGCAAAAACAAGGTTTTCCCTTCCCTTCGAATCTGAAGAGGCAGAACATTTGGGCACTTTGCATATATTCAAGATTTTATACATAAACACAATGTGACCTGTTGAAAATGGCTCGACTTTGCCGTGTGGTGAAAGCTGCTGCTGCTGCTGCTGCTGCTGCTGCTGCGGCTGCAGCGGCTGCACCTTCTGCTGCAGGGCCACCCCCTTCTGCTGCTGCGGCGTGGAGGTGAGGACGTGGGAGAACGTCTGCTGGATGTGTGTGTGGCCTGAGCTGTGCCTGTGCGTCAGAGCAGGCGTGGATGACATCACACTCTGTGTGTTCATTGACGGCACCAGCTGAGGGGCGACCTGGAGGGGTGAGTGCGTGTGCAGCGGCTGGGTCTGTACTGACGTCCGACCTTGCAGCGACTGCAGAAACGTTTGGACCTGACTGAGGGGCGGCGTTACAGAACTAGTGGGCGTTGGCTCCTCGTCGTCCTCCAGCAGCGCTTGGGGAGGTTGTGCAGAGAGGGTTCCCAAGATACCGTGAGATGGGGGTGAAGGTACACGAGGGCGGGGGACAGGCTGGGGTAAGGTGAGTGGGAGCGAGGGCTGGAGCTGAGGTGAGGATGGAGGCAGAGGGGGCAGCGAGGACGGGGGAGGATGTGGGGCTTTCGGAGGAAGTGGCGCTGCATGGTTGCTAGGTCGTGATGGTTGCTGGGGAAGTGCATTGTGGATTGCTGTAAAAGAAGGGAGGAACGAGAACAAGAGTCAAGTTCAGCAAGATGTCGTTTTGTGTTAAAAAAATACAAATAAAATAAATGTAAATCGTATATAGAATTGAAAAATACAGCACTTTGTTGCAAATTTAAATTTCAAAGCTCACGGCCAAAGTTGAATCTTAAAAAGGACACACCTGGTGAAGGTATGATGGGATTCTGGTTGAGAAAGGGGTGCGTCTCAGTGGGCGTCTGTCCAGTGGGTGTGTTTGCATTGAGGAGGCCAGAGATGAGAGGGGGGGCAGCAGTAGTCATGTTTGGATTGGGCTCGGTGTTGGGCTGTGTCAGGTGAGGGTTCATGAAGTGGGCCAAAGGATCAAATCCAGATGCCAACAGCTGCGAGGGTTCCAGAGAGGGGACAGCAACGGGAACAGGTGGAGGTGGAACAAAATGTGGTTTGGACTGGACCACGAGAGGCTGCGGCGGAGGCTGGGGCTGGAGCTGGAGCTGAGGAGCGACTGGGCCAGCGACGGTGATGAGGGACTGGTGGTGCGGCCTCTTGGTGTCCTTGTTAGATGAGATCTTGTGCTGCTTGGGAACCAGCCCTGATAAACACAAACAAAAGCATGTTTGGGGTTCATGTGAAACGCTGCAGAGAACAAAGGCTCAGTTTGAATTTTCTACCATTCTCAGAGTCTTCACTATCAGACAAGTCACTGGAGCCCGAGGATGAAGATCCTGTCTTCATCTTTGTCACATTTGTCGTTTCCAGATGCTTCTCTGCTGGAGCAAGCACAAAGATCATATACCGATTAACTTCCTGTCTTCAGGTAACAGTATCAATCCTTCACAACAACAACGTACCAGATGCCTTTTTCTTCTTCCTGAGGCAGCTGGACACATACTTCTCCAGTTCTCTGAGCGTGGAGGGCTTCAGCGTCTCAAAGTCAATCTCAATCTCGTCTGGGTTGGAGTTCTTCAGCGAAGGCTCCCGCGTTTGGATTATGTGCACGACACGTCCGAGTTTGTCACCTGGCAACTTGTTGATGTCTAGACTCAGCTGGCGCTTCTCCTCATACGACATGGGCTTACCCTTATCAGCAGACACCCCCCCAAACACATCTGAGGAGGGAAAAGTACCCTCAGGGTGACGCACTGCAGACATTCAACGGAGTCCACAATTCATAGTAAGAGTATTCTCTTATTTCTAATCAACTACTGTCTCATTTCTGGTCATAAAATTTCTTAACACTTAACAAGACGTCACCTGAAAAGTTTTCAGACAATTTTAAATGGTTTCAAACTCATTTTTACGGTAAGTTAAAAAATCTGCCAGTGGGTCAAGATTCTGTTTTGCTAAATTTTTCTTGATACAAGAGAAGATTATGTAAAAACAAGTTTTCATGCGATGTGTCATATTTTAAGTGTAATGTGTATTTTACGACCAGATATTAGACATTTTTATTAGTTTTCTTAGAAAGAATCGTCGTATTAGGTGACTTGCTGTCGGGCCCTGACTCACTGGTTGACAAAGCCAGAAGGTGAAGTTGTAGCACAGACACTTGTCTACATACCAGTGTTGTCTTCTGCTTCCAGGGAGGCTGAGGGGACGAGCGGAGTTGGCCCGGTCTGAGCGGGTACAGCTGGACGACTGTTTTTGACTCCTTCTTTCTTACTGTAATTGATCAATTTTTGGATTAGACAACCAACTGATGGAGCTGCAATCAAAAAAAATAATAGTAACAAAAAAACAAAACAAAAAAACCCTACCCGGGTTTCTTCTTGTCCTTCTTTGTTATGATTTGCTCTTTGTTGCTCTTGGTTTTCTTGGAGTTTTGAAGCATTGCTGAGGCAGGGGCCTCCACAGGTTCCTCCACTCCCATCTTCTTCTTGTGCTTTTCTTTCTTCTTCTCCTTCTCCTTCTCCTTCTTCTCCCTCTCTTTCTTCTTAGGCTTGCTTGCCTGGGGCTGGGAGAGAGCGGCCAGCTGCTCATGGACAGCCTTGAGCTGGAGGACACACAAACACACAATCATGATCTTTGGCGAGACAAAACCAGCGGCCATGTCTGACTCCATGTTTCAACATTCACCCATGTTCAGCAAAGCCGTTGAATGAAGCTGTTCTGTGCGGCCCACCCACCTTTTTAGTCTCATAAGCCTCCCTCCCCCCTTCATTTGCCATCATCTAACCTGTTCCTGTAACTCAGCCAGTCGCTGCTGCCGTTCATGTTCCGAGTCTCCCCCAGAGGACTCCGACTCCGAGGTGCTGGAGCTGTCGTCTTCCGAGATAGCTGAGGGAGGCAGAGCTTGTCGTGTGGAGGGGGCAGGGTGGAGGGCGGAAAACGGAGTGGGAAGAGGGGCCCGCTCCTCTGGCTCATCAGGCATTTTGGCAAACCGCATTTCAAATACATCCTGTTTGCAGGATGGGAGAACAACAAACAGAACATAAGGATATTCCACAAGTCGACAGGCTCCCAAACACAAAATACACACAGAATAAACTAACACACATCTAAAAAGACACTGGAAGGGAATACAGGTGTTGTAGTTCCTTCTTTACATCATATAACAAAACAATTTCAATGTCTTTCACTCCCTTTCCATTAAACCAAATGAACAAAGTGTGTGTGTGTGTGTGTGTGTGTGTGTGTGTGTGTGTGAAGATGGGGTTTTGTCAATATTGGTAAATTTGAAAATATACTTGCTGTAAGCTTTTTGTTTTCTGTGTTGTCATCTGCAGCATAATGCTTACCTGCAATTTACGCCCCATGGCCACCACATCATGGTCCGGTGGATTGTACTTGTAACAGTTTGAAAACATCAATCGGACATCCACCGCAAATTCTTGAGCATCTCTGTACTGTCTGTTGTCAAGGTTTTTCTGAAGACGACAAACAAAAGAACCCTCCTCATTAATAACAATGAGAACATGTGGTATTTTGTGACATTTTGTCCATGGGGGGTGGGAACAACTGGACGTAAAAAGCACAAACACTTTGATTGTGATAGTTGTGCAAGTGTATCAGCCTTCAGCTTCTTTTTACACCCTCTTTAATCCTGGTAAAACTGTCTCTTTTCAATCATCCACGTCAGAATAACTTGCTGGATTTACGCTTCGTCAACTGGACTTGCTAATTTGCTCAGACTACTAGTCAGTTTAGAACCGAAGAAGCTGCTCAGTTCAGTGGTGAAACATCATCAAGCGGGTCCAGTTTCCGAAGATTCAAGCATCTATGAACACGGACATTTTAGTTTTTGAAAATTAAAAAAAAAAAAAAAAAAAAAAAAAGTTGTCAAAAGTTCTTAATGCTCGATAGGTTTCAATGGAGCAGCCTGCAAAACTCTTGACAAGAGGAACGAATTTGTGGAGGTTCTGCTCGTTTGTTTGCCATGCTCATTCATCGTGTGTGAGTATGTAGTAGGAGAATATACTGGACAACACTGGGTTGATCTGTTGCCAAGTTTGAAAGACATTTGCATGCAGCAGTGTTTTAGGTCATTCTGCAAGTGGTCTGCAAGTAGTTAGGACTTTCCATCAGATGTTGATCACTATCCAAATAAAATCACCTTGATGGTGCTGAGGTCCATGGGGTGCTTGATGATGTCATGGTAGTCGTGGAGGCCGAGAGCTTTAGCGTCAACGGGCTTATGGAAGGGCCATGCATACGGTAAGTGTTTCTTGGACAGCATCTCTTTGACGAGACACGAGCAGAAATGCAACTGCTCCTGCCGATTCTGTGTTACCATCCCTCCAGTGTCCACACCAGCCAAGTGGTGCTGAGAGTCTGGCTGCGATGTGTCTCTTTTGGGCTGCTTCGACGGGCGACTGCTCTCTCGGCGCGGCCGCATCTCGACTGAGACCGGAGACGATTCACTGAGTTGGTCATTGGCTGTTGGTGTGGTGGTGTCTGCTTTCCTCTTCTGGCTTTTCTTTTGCTACGGACACATCAGAGAGCATGAGTAGTTAGAAACTGACAACATATCACCTACTTCTACGGCCTACTCAAGTGCCCTACGAAGTTGTGAGTGTTTGGAGTTTTATTGCAGCGTGACAAGAGAGAAGTACAGTCTACGGCAGATTAACCACCACTGTGTTGAGGTTTTCACAGTTACTGGTGTTTTATTTACTTCAGGCAACAGTGATGCGATGAGTGGGTGGACCTTATTACTGCTGCAGCTCCAACTAAGATCTGCACACTTTAATTGCCTTTACTATACAAACAGTTGTATTTTCTGGGCCAACAAGGATGAGTCCCACCAAGAACTGGGAAGGTCACAGCTGCAGGCAGTGGAGGTTAATTTCAGTGTAAGTGCATGCGAGGCTACGCTGTAGCTACGCCCTCGATTTGACGCATTAGCATAAATCAAACTTGACACTTCATCGTCTCACCTTGATGAGCGCAGAGGAGCTCTGCAGCATTTGAGCTGGATGGAGCCCCTGGTGTGTTGGAGCGGGAGGGAGAACAGAGGTCATGCCCTGGGCCAGGAGGCCAGGTGTCGAAAGGGGAAATGGGGGTCCGAGGTGAGGTGCGTGGGTAGGGAGGGAAGGAGGCATACGTGGGGGCTGAGGCTGGGCCAGGGGCAGGGTAGGAGGGCCCTGAGGGCTGGGTGAGGCATGGGTGTGTGAGATGGGAGGGGATGAGAAGCCTCGTGTATGTGGCGTACTGGAGGGGGACGATGAGTCTTGGCCCGAATCCGATTTACTGATCAGTCCTGGAACACAAAACACAAACCGTAGTCGGTCAAGACCACCAAAACTAAACACTAAACACACCAACCATACTGGTCCAGATCCAGTTTTTGTCTGATGAACAGAGACTTGACTGAATACTAAATGATTCACAATAATAGGCGTGGCTGATAAAAATAGGAACTGGAACAATACAAACTGTACACACAAACCTGTTTAGTATCATTTTTGTGGCAATGCACTCACAGTCTTGAAGGTTACAGAGTTCCTTTTGAAAGGAAAAGGCTACCTGCTTCCCGCCGGACCCCACGACGTCCCTTGGTTACAACGGCAATCTCTTTCTCCTCCTGCGGCATCTCTGTGATCTTCTGGAGAAAGAGCTTTTCCAAGGCCTCTGCCATTAACACGATATCCTCCCCAGGCTGAAAAACACAAACACATATTTACCCCGTGTCTGTGTGTGTGTGTGTGTGTGCTGCCGAACCACGAGCCATGGACATCCTGTTCCCACAGACTAGGGAGTCCACAATCCTAGATCTTCCAGGAGCGATTATCCTCAAGGAAACGATCGCAATTATTTATAATATGGAGGGAAACAAAGAATTTAAATTTTGTTCTTTTGTTCTTATTTCTTTTTCTGCATTGCTCAGGGTCTGCAAACACTGAACACACACACGTTTTAAACACACTTTTTTGTCTAACAATGACTATTAATAGACCCACCTTATGTGAGAGGATATAAATAGACTGGACTAGAATATCTGACATGTCAACATCTGCCCTTCAACACTGATAAGTCATTATTTAAGTAGCCACATTCACACACACACACACACTCAATAACAATAATTACTTATTAGCAGCCTTTTTAGACACCGGTTCTATGCTGCATATTTCATTGTTTATGTCCTACTATTTCATATTATATAACTGTCAAATTGAGAATTACTGTTCATGTGAAATAACAAGTAGATGGAGAGCGAC
>JBBMJM010000023.1:1088910-1101210 GCA_037832705.1 Centriscus cristatus
AAAGCATCACAACAACAATATACAAATTCTTAGTAATCTTTAAAACCAAAACACATTTACACATGCAACAATAGGGTTTAAGACAATGAGTAACTTATTGAATAATTTTTGTTTTTTGGAATGTGTACTTTTCAGGAGAGAAGTTGTCTGCTCTGCTGGAAATACAAAATTCCTCAGCAACATCTGATATGTTGAATATCTGTATTAATAATTGTGGATCGGGATCTTTTCAACGTAGCCTACAGTGTCTTTTACATTACTCAGTTGAAATTCCATTCGAAGTGAGGGAAAAATGATGATTTCTAATAAAAGCGTGTACTTGAGGATACGACCTCCAGACAGCCATGACTCAAGAAGAAATGTCTGGCGCTATCACAATCAAATAAGGCCCGATTCATTTTGAAAAGAAAGTGAGTCTCACCACACAAGACAATGTGCCCTGTTCTGCAGCGAGACAACGTAAATGAGAAACTCATGGACGAGCCGATCGCGGGGGCACAGTCGCCATCCTTCACAAAGTGTGACAACCCACACCGCCGGTGATGGTCTTTACATGAGTGCGGCATTTGAAAAAGATGAAATTAAAGACGAAACAAGATGATGATTCAGCTGGATAAAACCGAGGGCTGAAGAATATTCAACAGAAGAAGGTTATTGCTGCAGGAGGTGTGTTTGTTACGTCGTTGATCCTTGTGGCCTCTTCAGTTTGACGGCTTCAGTATGATTGTACGATTGTCTGTTGGAGTCCTTTACATACGGCTGGCTGTGAATCTACAGCCACAACACTGAAAACACATTCATAGACACCAAAAATATACATTATGATACTGTCAAAAGGTACAATAATTACACAGGAAAAAAGGAAATTACAGAGTTAAAACAACACCATTATGTTTTCGTTTCTCTTTTCGTCTGTCCACTCGTCTCGTCTCCTCCGCTCCAAATGTGTTGGGTGTGTCGGGCTCAGTGAACCCATCAAGTGCTCCGAGCAAAGAGTCAAGAGTCCCACCTGCCCTCCTGTTGGGTTGTGGCGGCCGCGGCTCACGTCTCTAAAAGAACCACCGAAACGCTTCACCGTTGGTGACCGGCGTCCGCTGCAAGAGACACAATGTGAAGGACATAGTTTACTTTGAGGCTGGTTGGCATTTCTTGATAACTGAATTCAGTGTGTGTTTTTGAAATGCAGCCCAGCATATGATTATCAGCATCGGGTTTGGGAAGAAGCAAACACACAACAAGGAAAAACACACATACACACACACACAGGGTTGGGGTGGGGGGCACTTAAAATGACTTTAACACAGCCATCTACTCGATGATTTCATCAAAGAGCCAGCCAAGGTGATTACATCCACGGCCCACCCACACCCAAATAATCATTACACCGGATGAAATACTCAATACAAATTCCCAGGAAGCAACAATGAGGCATTTAATTACTGTGAGCTCTATCCGCAGTGAGGGGGAACAGTGCATCATTTCAATTTGCGCCCGCGCCAGCAGCTGTCCCCCCCCCTCCCCATGTAGAAAAAAAAAACAAAAAAAAAAAACTCCAGAGTGACAGCTTCAGCTTCTCCTTTCGGAAACTCATTTAGAACTCACAGACAAGTTCCACACCAATCCCCACGACCAATTAGCACTTTTTTTTTTTTTTTTTTGCTATCAGTGTTTATGCGTGAGGGGGTGGGGGGGGTGGGGGTATATAATCACAACTAAAATCACTTTGGAGTTGAGGGCGATCTTATGTTTTAATACCAAGTGTCATCGGCAGCAGCTGGTAGACGTGGACTAAATGTTTTCATCAGTGACGCGTACTCGCCATCGCACTTGATCTGGATGCATGTATGTACGGACGTGTTGTTACGTGTGTAGAAACCATTTCTCCCCCCCCCACCCCACACTCCATTAAGCATCTACAATTATTTTTCCAAGTGAATGATGAAGGGACCCAGAACAGCAGGATACCATCATCACCAATTCAAAGTCGTTGATGAACTGAATCATATTTCGAAGGCTCAAGAAGGTCTCCTTATTGTTTTTGCCTAATTGCACTGAGCGTACATCCCACCCCCCTGTTCTGTCACTGGAGTACCGTTAATTGTGTTTGTGTCATCTGTTATGGGATCCATTAGACTTCCAGAATATATCATTTTTACTGCACAAAATACTGGGTGATAGAGAAACGATGTCAGATTCAGCTGAACATACAAGTGTTTTATTCCAACGAAAAACATAAATTCAATGCAATGTGTACACGGAGGCAAGCAGATGACGCCGATTTTACTGTCCAACTTCTGGATACCAGATTATTTATCAGTATGAATGTGTATTAAAACTGCCCGTGAGCCAAAACTGGCCCAGCAAATGGTCCAATCAAAAGTAAGTGATATTTCTCTTCCTTCGTCGCTCCACTTTAAGCCCAGTTCATACATCTGCATCAAATCAACATCGCATGTTCAGTGCAGGGTCCACGTTGATGACTACAGCGTAGCTTGACATGCAACACTCTTAACTACGTGTTACTGCTAAACAGCACACAGCACAAGATGTTTCTCAGAAAGGGAAGGTGAGAAATTAGCCTCATCTGCATAAAATAGAAGTCAAAGGCTTGATTATGTAAATTCCATCAACAGCACCCGCTGTAACCAGCGTCCTGCATGTGGACAGACCGTCTGTGGTCCTGGAAAACTTCTCAGCCTTGTCGGCTTTCAAGACACATAACACCACCTTTACTTCCTGTTACAGTAAATACATTTGATAACTATGATGTTCATGATATAAACGCAGCACGAAGCTTCTGCCGGCAGCATCATTCAATGCCCTCCACTCTGTAGCAACACAAACTGAGCTGACGCATCTAGAGGACGACGAGTCTAATCTGCAGTTTAGCAAATCTCCACCATGTAAAACATGGTGAACACTGCTCCTTATTAAGCGCTTTTAGATGACTTCCATCACTGTGTGTTTGAGGACAAAGCAGGTACGGTGTAAATGGTGCAGCCTGTGTACGAATGACTGTTGTGGACCTACTGGGACAATTCACTTTCAGCGTTCCACTGTTCTTTTTATCAAGAACACGATATTCCAAGAGCTCCGGCAAAAACCAGAGAAGTGATAGGAGTGAATGTTTATCTTGATCCATATTCTCACATTGATCAGTCCCTGGTGGAAGTGCAGCTCACCAGAGACATAATGACCCTGATCTGGGCACTTGGCATGTCTCAGTTTTGTTAAGTTTCAACGTTATCGATCCTGTGGGGCTCCTGAGTGCTGCTTGGATCCACTCCCAGACCTCCTCGCTTCGGCACACTGCAGTGACCAGGCACAAAGAAGGCTCAATTAGCACAGCTCCACGTTGTCTGCACATCCCCACACCCCCACCACCCTCCACATCACTACCACCACCACCTGCATGCGCCTTGAGAATCATTCTATCCAACGCCTGGAAGAGTGAGGGAGTAATGAGCCAAGAATACAAAAAAAGAGAAAACCTGGGGGACAGAGGAACAACGCAGGAGACGAGGAGGTGGGAAGAAGGTGGTAATGTTACTTTTGGGATGCGGGAGCAACGCTAAGGTCTCATCTCGAATCAAGGCGTTCCGGCGGCAGCTCAGCCCGACGTGAATCACGTTGCTGTGCAGCCGAGCATACATAACAGCCTGGCTACAGCATCGCAGAGGGAAAGACAATTTCCCACACAGGCGATGAAAGCCGACAACCAAATATTGACCTGATGGATATTTTTTTTTTTTTTTTTTTTTTTAGGCCTTAAATTAATCCTGTGACTTTAGCAAATATTTTCCAA
Organism: Centriscus cristatus; assembly: GCA_037832705.1. NCBI lineage: Eukaryota > Metazoa > Chordata > Actinopteri > Syngnathiformes > Centriscidae > Centriscus > Centriscus cristatus. The sequence goes on from JBBMJM010000023.1 coordinate 1,092,716, forward strand.
GTGTCTGCTGGTCGCTTACAGTGAGGACACAGACGTGTGGTGCCAATGTGAGGTCAGCCACGACACCCTGTGATCCGAAATTAACCTGGCAGGCGTGCGACCGGTTGAGGCCTGGTGGAAAGAATTGCGCGGCTCGAAACGGGATGCTGGGTGTATGTGCTTCCTCCAAGAATTTTAAACTGCCAGGTTAAGGTCAATCCTGCCCATTTTGTGTGTCTGTTCGCACAAATAATACAAACACCTGAACCCACAGACCCGCCGCGTCCTTCCCCTCCTCTTCCCTGCAGCCTTGGGAGTCACACTGAGCTGAGGCCAGGGATAAACCACTCAAGACGATGAGGATGATAATGGCAGACGCTGCAGCGCCTCAAAATTCAATCAGCGCGGGGACGTCAGTGCGGATGAATGTAAAAGTGAAATATGCTCACAAGCGTGTGTTAAAAGACGCCAAGCAGGGCTCGCGGAAACAACAACGGGCGATGGAGAGGCTGATGGGGGGAAGGGAGGGAGGAAAAAAATGAAAATGATGTGCTTCTACGACTCAGCTTTTCGAGGCACAATCCCACTGGCATTCTGAGCAGCCCTACTTTAACCACAGACTGTGAATAAATTACCCTTTTGAACTCAGGGTGATTGCAAATGTGCCCCGGTTTCTCTTGAGACATGTCTGGCACGAACCCTCAGCTCTGTGCTCCCTGCCAGCCTTGTCACAGAGCACCCCCCACACACACACACATCAACACACACACACACACCTCCTTTCCCCACCATCGCAAACACACATGCAGTCTTCAAAAATGTTTAATTTACTATAATTCAACTGAAAACTGTTCTCCCTCGGTTTTCTATCGAGGAATCCGCTCATTTGCTCACAAAAAAAAAGAGAAATAAAATGCGGGACAAATCAGTAGTAGTAACACAGCAGGCAGAAGCAGGTCAAATGTGGATATAAGAGGGAATGGTCACGAGTGCCGGTGGTCTGAGCGGAAGATGTGCCTGTGTGGGTGTGCCGACGTCTCCGAATGCTCATTATAACACCCGGCCCCATACATTAGCCTGACAGTATCCATTATTTATTCACTTACAGGCGGTGAACCAGGACACTTTTGGTAACCACGAGTCTTTGGATGCAGCTCTGACAGACTCCAAACACATCATGAATAAATCCCCTCGTCTCCTCCCGTGACACACACGTATGAACCCAGCAGGCGCCGCTTTGGACTTCTGCTTGATTATTTTATGTCCGTCATTACCAACACGTTACATCAAGAACGACTCAGGTCAGCTAACACTCACTGACATTGTTTCTGCTGTGGCGGCGAGGCAGACAGGGAGAAACAGGAGAGAGAAAAGAGCATTTTTCATCATAGTCAGGAAAGCAGGGAGCCAAACATTCACGGCTGATCTCCAGGTCTAAGAAAGAGGAGAAAAAGTTTCAGCAGTGCAGTCAGCCTTAACTGATAGGTTATATATTGCCTGTCACTTTATTCCGCAGGAATATTAGGGCGTTGCCAAGCTCAAACCTGGAAGGTATAGCAATCCATCACCGGCATTGCCGTTACTGGGTGGGGGTTGAAATCTCATCTCTGGGAGCTTGTAGCCAATATTCCAGCCACCCACTGCCGTTTATAAAAGGAAGCTCTCCAAGGCCGCTATCACGGACAGACCGCTCATCGAGTCATCCACACGCCGCTGACCCCCCTCCTGCATCACAGCACTGTAACGTAAACAGACTTAAACCTCGGCTATCGCCTGCATATATGAATGATAATGATCAATGTCGGCACAAGTGAAGAAGGAAGGTGGCTGGGATGTAAACTCTCTCTTTTTTTTTTTTTTGCTTTGCTTTGCTTTGATCAGCCGGCCAAAATATGTTGAAGTGATGAAACAGAAAAGTCACGTCAAACCAGTGAAGACAGTAATAAAAGAAATCCTTAGAATTATATGTTATTTCTAAGCCTGTGGAGTCTACAACAATACTGCGGACAGATTTTCTCATCTTAAATTTACCTATAATTCTACACAGATCAAAATCTGACATTCCTCTTAATTAAAAACAATATTTACAATTTTACTGTGGTAACATTTTTGTAATTAGTTGATAGAGCTCTTGGCATAAATGCACACAAAGAACCACGCGTACCAGCTCTTTTAATTCAAGGTCCAACCTTGCAGCAGGCATCCACTGGAGCGAATCAAGCTAAGTGTTTTGCAGGTGTTTGTGAGTAATGAGGAATTTCTGAGTTTTTTGCTGACTACGCATGTTTAGAACGGGGGGTGTGGGGCGTATGATAGTGTGCTTAAGAGCTCTGCCCGGGAGAGGCGGGGTGGTCACAGGGGGAAGATTAGGCTGAGGGGCAGCGAAGGAAAACCAAATCCATCTCCATCTCAGAAACATCCTAAAGCAGATTACTTACTTCAGTGGGTGAGGAAGAGAGGGAGGAAAGAGAGAGAGAGGGAGGAGCAGAAGAGCATGAGACGGATGAGAGAGCAGAAGGGGGGGGGGGGGCAATTAGCATAGATGCAATTCTGGCACAGTCCTCTGACTTGATATTTGACCTTCTGCACAAGTCTTGCCAAATATCGCCTGAGAAGCGCAGATGGACCATATGGCAAAGTGCTGCCGGGGGCTGAGTGCAGTGTGACTTCGAGCCTCCGTATGCTAATAGGAAATGTAATTACAGTGCAGTATTTGGGTGGGACATATATTTCATGAGATTAGCGGGTTTAGTGAGAGGCAGGTCAAACTCGAGTGGCCTCAGGTGATCAGGTGGTCACCGACTAGCCACTGACCTGTGTCACAGCACATCTGAGAAAAGTCACTGAGACACCTTCAGATGTTTGAATGATGTAAAATCCACACTGAATCACATCAAACGCCGTCGACTGTTTCATCAGCAAAGGCAAAGCACCTCCTGAACCTGTGACATCCCAGACAGAGGCGTATGCACAGAAAGACACTTGAAACCATGGCGTAGTGTGGATTTCATGGGACCTCGAGACAGTCCAGACCAAAGATTGGCGGCGGAACGGAACGGGTCCAGATACAGTTGCAGCAGTCTGAACAGCCCTGATACTTCTCGCTGCTGGTCGGCGTGAGACCTACAGAGGATTCTTCCTGTTCAATCTCTGATAATGGTTAGAGACCGTCGCTAACATCAGCTGCGAGTTGGCGACAGGAACATACTTTCAAATATGCAAGGACGACGCGCTGACAAATCAGTTTGAAGCTCAACCGTATCTTCAAAACAGTGGCTTGAAAGCCTGGAATGTATGTTATTCCATGTTGTAAGTTGTTGTTTTTGGAATCTTTGGTCTGGAATGGCCTTTACATGTCATGTTATTGAATTTGTAAGAGCAGATACATGTAGGAGTAGAATGAATCTCCACTGTTATTTGGCTGTGATCATCTGATTTTGAGATATTTGTTGATTTCTCCAGGTGTAGTGGCGCATATCTCTAGTCAGGATAACGTAGCAGCCTGCAAACATTTCAACTAGGTTTGTATTTAAGAAGTCCTATTTTGCAAAAAAACAAACAAAACACAAATACACAAAAAAAAACAATATTGCATGGGTGCAAACAGCAGTGATACAGATTCAGGTGAGATTCCAGGAATACCAGGATTCGCAGTGGTGAGGTCAACTGAGCTCTGACGCCAGGAAACAAAGCAGTATGAGCGGAGGGGAGGGCAGGTGTTGAAGGGTGGGAGCAGAGGAGGAAGGGCGGAGATGAGGAAGGCACACGTTCAGTGTGTAAATGTGTAGACACCTGAGGGATTTGGTATGGAAATCCCCAATCTTTTAGCCAAGTTGCAGCTCTTTGAAGAGCAGAAGACGTCAGCAAGAGCGTCAAGAAGCCATGTGGGTGTAGCGAAGCAGGGAAACATGCTGCCAGTTCTCTGAAATGTTAAATTGAAATGCAAAGTACGAGCAGGCCTGGTTTTCTCGAGCAGATTTCTCATCATCTGTGCGGGAGCCATTAAACTCAGAAGGTCCATATGCAGAGATCTGCTTATTTACTGTAAATCAACATGATATTTATGTTAGAATTAGGGAAAAATCCAGAGTTGAAGTTAACTGTTTATCTGCACTCAGGTAAGGGAGACTTAGATTAAAACAATCCCAACAAGTAGGAAGCATCTATTTAAGGGGGAATATCACTCTCCAACTGTTCTTTTGTTATAAATGTGTAATTACACACACACTAAACATTATAGTCTTTAGGACTGAGTAATGCAGCAGTTCCCTGTCTGGGTCAGGACCTTGACAGTGGAGTCAGAACGTGGGTGGAGGTTAGCTGCCCTGAAAGGGGAAAAAAAAAAGAGCACTCCCACATCGAGGATGTAACTGTCAGCTGACTCATCAGCTCATGAAGAAACTATTGGGTTTGTACGCTAAAGGCAAAGATGACAAGTGAACCTGACTCCCAGGTTGTATTAATGACAAAGACAACTGACCACCGACTCATCGAGTGGGCTTTCAGGAGTAGACAGATGCTTTTACAACTTGAAGTTTGCACGAGTTCACTTTCAGATTCTGGGTCAATTTCAGGTGAATTTGGCAATTTTGCCGTTTTGAGCAGTTTGTCAGTAGTGACAGCGGAGATGGTTGTATACTAAGGCTGGCTGAAGACGAGGCCACTGAAAGTTGCTTTTGAAGATTTATTTCAACGTTTTCCTCTAATCTTTGCTTTTGTCATGTGAATTGTTGGATTGCTTGACGCTATGCCTGCAACGGTGAGTATCACTTGCCTGAGCAACGCCGTACTAATACATTTGTATTTACAGCATTATCAGCTCCAGAGCTGTGTAAGTGAGAAGAAATGATTCCGTTTGTTGTGGTGGAATGTAGGATCACCTCGATCAGTATGTGGCGCGGCAAAACAAAGTAAATTCATTTGTATATCACATTACATAACCTTTCCACAACAGACAGAAACAATGGACAGGGGGAAAAAAAGGACTAAAACAATTACAGAAAGGGGGCAGAACAAAAGAATACAAACAATCAAAGGATGGAACACCATTTCAAACATGCAGGTTTTCATCTGGATTCAAAGGCAATCTGTATTATTTCAGGTCACGCCAAGCAGTTTGTTCCATATTTGAAACCGCTTCAGTGTGGCGAGATTTGATTCATAGAACAGGTAATGAGCACTAAACGCATCATATTCAGTGGGATGTGGTAGATCAGAGGATCAGATTTCAGATTTCTCTCTGAAATCCTGTTTTTTGTCAGACACATAGTGAGTAAAAACAAACAAATCGTATCATCCCTTCAACCACTTTCACCATTCATGAACAACTGGAACTAATCACCCCCGAGTTGGATCAGCTAGTCCAAGCTGAGATCACAGGTGTGATGTCATCAGGTTTATTGGTGAAGTCATGATGTCGGACAGCTCCAGTGAGTTGAATCTAACATCTGCACTGATCCAGATGTCACTCAGTATGTGACACTTTTGAATAATTAACGGTAGGTTTGACATCGGCAGGTTTGATAAGTGGCTTGATTGCAGCAGTTATCAAGGCTTTGGGGGGAAAAAAAACAGTGGTACTGTTGATGATCTGCAATACATCGGTTGCCAGGCAACAACACCCTCTTTTTTTTAAATAAATAAATCTAAAGGTATAGCAATTCAAGTAGCACATGGATGCTGGATGTGGAAAAACCCAAGGAATTATATCATAATAATAATGATAAAAAGCAAAACAAAAGAAGACCTACACAAGCAGCTTTTCACCAGTTTCACCAACAGTAACAGAAAAGCAGTGGGCAACCTGTATGCTACAGGTGGCACTTAACGCAAAGCTACTTCAAACTGCCCCCTCCCCCTCCAACACACACACACACACACACACACACACACACACACACACACACACACACACACACGCACTGTTCAGATGAGTGCACTGAGCATACTGGAATAATTTCTCCACCTCAGAGAACGTCATAGACGTATCCTTGAGGAGTGACAACAAACTGTGCACAGACCATTGTGCAGACGTGGAGGACAAAGGGACGTTCTGCTGAGGAATGGAAATATCCACCTGATGTCGTCAACCGAGGCATCATAAATCCTATCCTTTGCCTGGGGGCCACAGACTGACTTCACGACTCTGTGACATTCTCTCACCCCGGGGTTTTCTATCATAAATAAATAAATAAATAAATAAAGTCTTTCTGGGCGTGCTGTCAGCTGCTTGCTATGAAACATGCATATCTGAGAGCAGAGTCACAATAGTGGAGGTGGCAACATGCAAGGGAATGGAGAAACATGCAGAAATGGAGATGCTGAGAGCATGCTGACCAATTTCTATTCCATCAGAAGTTGTCACTCAGTCTCCTTCTGAGTCAAATCCCTGAGATGAATGGCACAATGGCATTTACCACTTACTGCCTTTTAACCTACTGACATAAATTCATCAGCAGGTCTGTCAGAGAAATTGCACTTAAAGCTTTGGAAGACATACAAATAGAACTTAACGTGGCATCTTCTCCTCCCTAATTTCAAACACCTAGAAGCAATGAATATCAAAATAAACTGTAACTAAAGAGCGAAAAAGCTCACCAAGGAATCGGAGGATTGCTTTTATCTCTGACAGCTTCAGGATACTCCCCTTGCCATCGGGTTGGATGGGTACGGTTTGCAAATAAAAAAGTTCTACGGGTACAGTCCGCTATTGAAACTAAGTTACTCCAGAGCAAACATCAACAATCTAATGATTCATTATTCAGCGTGGGTTATGGTTAAATACTCCCTCCAAACACGATATTCATTGTAAACAATATTAGTCAAGTCAACATAACATGTTCTGAATGCAGCATCAGTATCAGTATCAGTATAGTCTCACTGAGGTACTGATTTAGTAAAGCCTGATTTCTTTCCATCATTTCTGTGTCTGCTGGACCATTTTCTCACAACGTATCTGTCTGTACTCGGGACCTGTGACACTAACACCAGTGGTATGTCACTATTAAAAGCAACAGGAGGCATCTAGGCATAGACGCGCCATAAAGTAAGTCAATAACAGAACGGCAATTTTGTAGTCAGGACAAAAAAAAAAAAAAAGTTTGTGTGAGAGACAGGACCTACAGTCAAATATTTGTGCTCTTACACCAAAATACTACGGATCCAATAGAACATGTCATTGCAACCATCAAGTTTTACAGGTCAGACACTATTTTTCTTCTGTGATATGCTGTAAACAGAATTTATATTAAATTCTGACATATAGCAACAAATTAAATTGGATTGGATTGGAATTGGAAAGCTACAAGCACTAAAACCAGAAACATCTTGGTATTTCACCTTTAAGTCCAAACCACAACAAATATTTAGACAGATCTGTGTTTATTACTCTGCAGACATGTCATTTTCAAAGAAAATGTATTCGGAGAAAAAAGGTTTGTGGGTTCACCTGTCTTTTTCTACACAGAATAGCTTCAATGTGTATCAGATACAGCTGATGGTAACTGCACCATGTATCAGTCTTAGCGTATGTGCATCAGTAAACACCCATGGTTACATTGGTTAGAACATAGTTTATTTGAACGCACCATCACCATTGAGGCGTGACACAAAGAACTGACGGAAGCGAAACAACAGGTGATGAGGAGATATTCAGTGTCAAAAGTTTGGACATACCTTGGATTTGTTAAAATGATGAACACCAGCTTTGTGTATTAAAACCGTTTAACACACACCTACCCGTTGATTAGCTGAGCTAATTTGCATAATATGTAACAGCCCGACAAACATGGCAACTCACGTGAAAAGGGACACAAGAGATAGAGAATGCGACTAAAAACAAATGCAATGAAAAATTTGTTTCTAATTTAGTGTCTATTAGGAATAAATCTACCATCTGTATCATATTGAATTGCATCTTCTTTTTAAATTGGATATATTGGTTTGATTCATAAAATTGCATTGTATAAATTACAACAGTTGTCAAATCATTAAAGAATTGCATCACATTGTGAACCGAAGTGAATCGCATCGCATCATATCATATCATATCGGCATTATTGTTAATGTATCGTAACAAAGGCAGCGCATCGAGATGCTTATCGAATCGGTCTCGGTGGGATTCACATCCCGACTACTCTCTGAACAGACCCATGGTCTAATGCTAGAGAAAGTTCAATACAAATGGTTGTGAGGTGCATTGGCCGACGAGAAAACAGCACATTAATCCCTCACAGAGTAAGTTATCCCACACAAGAGTGTGAGTCAATTAATCTTCTGTCACACAGTGTAACTATGTGAGCAATAAGACTGACACATTTTGCTCCATGAGCATCCCAAAGACAGTTAATGATGACTCCAATGATCAATGACATCATGATTTTTTGGGGGGAAAGAATTTTTTGCCAATTTATTCCAAATTGTTATGCTTTTACATAAAATTATATATATATATATATATACACACACACACACACACACACACACACACACACACACACACACACACACACACACAC
>JBBMJM010000023.1:1114787-1127428 GCA_037832705.1 Centriscus cristatus
GTGTGTGTGTGTGTGTGTGTGTGTGTGTGTGTGTGTGTGTGTGTGTGTGTGTGTGTGTGTGTGTGTGTGTCCCTGTCTCTCTGTGTGTGAGTGTGTGTGTGTGTGTGTGCCTGCTCCATTTCCTCTATCCCTCCTCCAGTCTGTCTGGATTTGGTTTCCACAGATAAAAGCCCATTAGACACATCTCCCTCTACTTCCATTACCTTTTTCGGGTTTTTCTCTCTTAATTGCCAGAGATTAGCCATCACTGGAACACTAAAGCATTTCCAATCATTTCCATGGTACTACACTGCTTCTGTCTGGAAAGGTATACAAATTATAAATATGGACACATGGGAGTCAACAGGGTGGCATTATTAATATGTGACAGGATAAACCTCACCAATGCATCTCCTTAACTTAAAAAGCCTTAAACAAATCCACAATAAATTCAAAATATCACTCCAGTGTTCTGTCTTTTTAACATTCAGCATCCATAAAGAAATCGTTGTTTGCAACCCAGAGTCCTGTCCAGCATTACTTCCAGATCTGGATGCCGGATGTCGATGTGGTATCCAAAACAAGCTGCTGCCACCAGTAAACAAACCCTCCTGGGCTTAATGATCAGTCCTCCTCAGGGTCATTATTACTTAATCAATTCACCCCTGGAGCGAAATACGCAGCCCGAAGGCAATCAAGTCACGGACATTGATTTTTCAGCCTGTAAACAAAGTTTAGAAAGACAAGAATGTTCAATACTTGCAGACAGAGAGGTGGAGAGGGGTACAGCGAAGTAAAAAAAAAAGAAAGAAAGAAAAGAAAAAGAAAAAAAAACGAGCACGTCCGATGATGGAACCATGGTGCCGCAGCTGCACCATCAATTCCACTCATCCCGTTGAGGTGAACGCTCTGATTAAAGGTCATGAATGGATGATCCGAGGAGGTGCACGGAGCACATGAACCCCCGTCAAATAATGTGACATTGTCTGGATCACTTGGCGGCCACACACACACCGGGACAGTGAAGAGAGAGAGCAAGGGGGGGCGGGGGGTGGGGGTGGTAACGCGTTCAAGGATCCGACTGGGCGATAAAACATGGACGACCCGAAGCAGAAAGAGAATCACCTACCGGGTTCCTGTTGAGAAGAGCCGCTACCAGCCTGCGTCCGTGCGGCGACACATCACTGCGAAGCGGCGCAATAACGCAGAGAGGCGAGAAGACGCGACGCGCAGGCACCCGGAGGAGGAAGGAGGGAGAACGAACGCGTGTGCACGGCTCAAAACAAAAGGAGCATTTTCTCCACTTTCTTGTCACGTTGGGAAAAAGTGAAAAGTGCGAAGAATGAAGCCAAACGGAGGGGGGAAGATGCCGGGGGGGAGGGCTCGCAGAGGGGGGTCAGATGCGTCCTCGTCTCTTGATCCTCGGGTTGTATTGTGCGTCTGCTGCTCAGTCCGCGTCTCCTGTCGCTGTGTGTGGCTGATTGGTGCTGAGGTGAGGAAGCAGGGATGTGGACACCTACTGATCATTGGCTGGAAATTACTATAGAAACACTCGGGAGGAGGGAGGGAGGGATGGCTCGGGGCGCTCCACGGGGACAACGTATCTACGAGAAATATCTCGTAGTGGCCTCTTTTACCCCCCCACCCACCAAAATATTCTAAACGTTTCTTTCATGACGTTGCATCCAGAGGAAGGGGGGATGTCATTTGCCAGCCGCTTCTTTTAATAAGGATTGGGGAAACTTGTCAAATTAATTTGAATGGAGCTGAGCTGTGATTAAGATAAAATGCCTCCGCCGGGCTGCACACCCCCCACCCCCCCCCTTCCCCCCTCCCCTCTGTGTCCAGCGACAGCCATAATTACAAAAAACCTCCGGGATTCATCACCATTATAAATCCCGCCTGCTGGCCACCCATGCCTGCAGCTCCCACAGGCTGACAACACAGGCAGACATCTATTCCAGCGCGTGTGCGTGTGCGTTCATTCATGTTGATGACATCAAATCACAGCTCCAGTCAACGTCCCCAGGATGCACTAGGTGCCATCACCTAGTAACTTCACACACACTAATAATTAATTCCACATACCGTCAGACGTAGAACCTCTTTATTAACTGTCTCAAATAAACATCCAAGGTTGAATGGCTTCTAGAATACTTTAGACTCACATCTAAAAAGCAAAAACTATCACCATTCACTCCAAAGTTCAGGCACACTGATATTAAATTCTAATAGTTTGCACTTGTGATGGTATAACTATACATTTGAAAAGATGATTAAATGTTTTATAAAAGCTTAGAGATCTTTTCTAGGACATCACCAACAACAACTTTCTCAAGAGTGATCATCTCAGCGGCTGCTCGACCTGTGTGGAAATAATCCAGATATTATGTTCTCAAGCTCTCAGACAAGTCACTCTTATTTGGTTCTTGTTTGCATGGAGGACACACATCATGATGAAACATGCACATGCAAGCAACAACTAACTGAACTGAACTGAACTTACATGCTCCCGTGACTGAGGCTTCAGCCACTATGCAGACTAAAATCCAACTTTTCGCCATTACATGACCCATGTGTGATTTATTTATGACAGTCTGAACAGCACAAATCCATTTGTTTTTTTGTTTTTTTTAATCCAACCCAAGCCACTTTCATGTGTTCATAAATCAGATCTGTATGTCTTTTTTTTTTAAGTCCTCTGTATGAATGGTCAAGTTGCATTTCAACCAACTTTTACGACATCACGACACTGTGATTGGAGGAGGTGGAATGCAGGAAGAAAAGTCATTAATCTTCTTCTCTTTATCATTTGGTCATAATCACATCAGCTCTGGTTGCACAACGACTAAGCTGACACGCACGCTGATGTGCGTTCCATATTAACTTCAGTGTGAACTGTGTGAGCTGCGTTTGCTGGATCATATGGGCCATAGGTTGTTCACACTGGAGTCTGATGGAAGTCGTACTGAAACTTCTTCTTTTGGCTTTTCCTCTTCAGGGGTCGCCACAGCGAATCATCGATTTCCATCTTTCCCTGTTCTCTGTATCCTCAAACAAATTTGATCTCACCCCCCCTAAAAATCTGTTTGGACATGCAGTGTGAATGCAACGTTAAGACACCTGCTCATTTCCACGAAATGAGCAACACTTACTTACAATGCAGCCTTGCACGTCTCCTGTGCCTGCAAATCATTGTTGGTGAGCTAATTACGTTAACCGCATTTGCAGGTGCACCATGCACCAATTATGTCACAGAAGCGCCAATCAGCAGTGTGTTAACAGGAGCTGGGAAACACGTGGACATAACTGGGTGTTCAAATAAGTGATTGATGGGGAGAGGCTACATGAGATTTGCTTAATGTTTGGAGAGTAGATGTTCACTCACAGAGCTCAAACCACCGTCAAATCAAACGTAAAGGTTTTTTTCTTCCGTCACAAAATACGTTAATTAATACAATAGTATATAATTGTTTTGTACAACAAATGACTTCAACCAACGATTATGTGCAGTGTATACAAGCTGTATATATCTCCTGTCACTTATCTGTATCTTTCACTGATGAGGCACTTTCAAATAAAGATTATTTGATGACAATAGTCTCATGCTCAGACAGTATGTCATGACTACACCTTCTTTGTTTACACAGATGTGTAATAAGGCCTCCCCAGTGTATGTTTCCACAAACGGAAACACAAAGGGAAACACATGTAGCACGATGTACATGCTACACGTTGACTATATGATGACAGCTGGCTCACCGGTTCTGATCGTCCTCCGCGCCTTCTCCAGACCTCGCGCTGTCTCCACTTGTCATGGTTCCTCTTTCCTATTACCTGTTGAAAACATCTTGCACATTCCAATTTTCCAATTCCAATTTTTGGCGTCAACGTTCATACAGCAGGGACGGAATGGCCCGATCACGATACACCTTTGTTACTTCCTCTGCTGCAGTCTCAGCGTTGGCTACTCGGACCCACGATCACACATCTGTACCTTATCAATAATCTTCCTGGAATAGGATTAACATTGTTGCTCCTGGCTGTCCATTTAACATACCCTGATTTCTTTGGTCGACAGTTACATTAAAAAAATAATTAAACAAAAAAAAAACATCCTTGAAGCATTTTCATCCAGAGTCAGACACTGTACATCTGAGTGTGTGGATGTTCCTCTGGTTGAAAATCATTTTATCTTCAGAGCGATAATAGCCCTCAGGGGAAATCTGCCTTGGTGGTCCTCACCTCTGTGGAACAACGGGAGTATGTGGGTCCCCAGCAGCATGAACCCTCATTGCAGGGCCTCTGTTCCTGCGTGCCAGTTCCACCATAGATCCCCCTGTGTCTCCCCATCCCCCGGCATCCCTCAGCTTTTAACCAAACTCAGAGAAGTAATTAATAACCATAACCCCCGGTTTAAATGGAGCTATAGAAACAGAATGACGGAGGAGGGTAGTCATAAGACATAGGAGTTTGAGGGGTGATGGTGTGAATCCGTCGCTTTATCGCTCTCAATTTGAGCTGATCCCTGTGCTTACGTCTGTCGGGGGAACCAGTGAAGGTACAAGGCACGCACAGTTTTCCAGCCTTCTATTCCCCTTTGTAGGAAACTGCTGTTCTATATGTATAAATTCTATAAACCTGAACCAAAGGGCACATTAAGCTTCCGTGTGTACTGATTTCATATCTAGCTACTACACAGCAGCGTAAAGTATAGACTTACATCTGTTCATACTACTTGTATAAAAGGACAGCGCAAAAGATGGAGGCAGGAGGTCGAGTGTGTTGAATATACCTGATAATCTAAATTCGCTGATGTGCCTTGATGTCACGTTAGCATAACTTGAACTGGAAATTTGTCTCTTCAAATCTCTGTCCTCCTCAGGTTGGTGTCAGCACTGAGCTGAGCACAACCCGGCACCCATGTGAAGACCTTGTGAAGATGCTGGTTCTACAATATCAGGAAGTCAACTTGTCTGATGAGACTGAGACTGATGAGGGAGCGAGAACTGTTCGGGACTGTAAGTTTGCCAATGAAGCGGCAGCACGGCAGCAACCTTAGCAGAATTATTTCATTCCTCCGGCTGGAACGTAAGGTGCCCTCATCTCATGCACATTAGCCTTTTCCTGTGATTTGATGTGTATCAGACAGCTAAAGCCGCTTTCCTTGGATGCACTTGAACAAGCCCTCCTCCTTTTTTCCGTAGCCTGCTAATTGTAAAGTTGTACAGCACCCTCAATTATCCTGCTCCTGGCAGGCAGTCAGGTGCAGATGACGGAATCTACACAACAGTCCTTTCCACATAAAAACTTCAAGCGCAACTTGAGGCCGTAAACAGGTTGGTACATGTTTGAAATCTAAGACTAACAACTTCCCTTTTGAGAAGCGGCAAACTTGGAAGTACAGTAAATATGTGCGTCGTCTTCAGTCATTTACATCCGGCATCCGTGTCGACAGCAGGATGGTTTGAATACCTCTAGGTCCAATATAAGACATACTTGGGAAGACGCTATACATAGGAACACAGGTGTAGGTGGTGGACGGATCAAAAGAACACGGGAGCGTGTGTGTGTTCCTGAATTGACATGAATGGAACTTTTTTAGGCGGTATTAACGTAACCAGAGACAAAACACCGGGACGGTGATGTAGAGGTAGTGGAAAAACATTGAATATGTGCTTTGTCTTTACTGTTGCGTTGAGGCTACGTCACTAAAACTGTCACTGTGACAGAACTAAGATCACCTGACCTGAGTCCCTGATGACCAGTGATAGGCACAATGTCCAGTTTATCATGTGATCGCGAGAATGTCACCATGTTGTGTTCAGTTCCAGAGGGACACATTTTTTTTTAGAACCTGTTTTCAACAAATTGTTCAATAAACAAAAATATGGAATTGCTCAAACACAGACAGATGAAGTTCAGTGTCCCTTTGCAGTTTGTGCTTTTGTGCTAATATGTGCAAACACAGTTGCTATGCTCGTCTGTCAGATCGGGTAAGCAAACAACTTTAGCAAACAGAAATGTCTTTGACGCACCCGTTCTTAAGTCACATTCAGGAAGTCACTGCATTTGAAGCAGTTCATTTCAGATTTTCAGAGAATGTCGGGACCACCTGATCTATATTCTACTTTAATTCTACTGGAGAGCAGTGTATCATGAAGCTTGATATTGGCAATGATTTTGTTTAATAATTATGTGATTAGTTAGCATTAACATGTATAATCTCAAACCTAGTCATTGATATGACTACTGCATCAGATGCATTTTAACGAATAACCAATTTCCTATTTGTGTTGTCACAAAACTGAATTTGTGTCAATTAAAACAGAAATACTTGGCATAACCTGTCCTACACTGACAGACAAGTGCATGTCTGAAAAAGTAAAAGTTCATATATTGTTGAGTGCAATTCGTCCATATTAAAAGCATAATCACCCACTTTCCCATCTGGGTGTGTACATGTTATTGTACTCTTTTGCCTATTGCATGTAACACACGCTGCATTGGTGAAATGTCAGAATTCAACTTTTTCACTGATAGATAAAAGTCAGTTTTGGAGAGTAACATGCTCGGAGTCTGCTGTACACAGATGATAAGCTATTGGCACTGTGTCAGAAAGTAATGTGGTTTTCACGACATTTTCTTTTCTTTTTTTTCACAAGATAATGATTAAGTATCTTGGTAACGTCAACCTGTATTTTATTACTGAAAGGTACAAAATATCTATATCATACATAAGTACGTATAAAATTAAATTACGACCTTATCACCATCTTCACATCTATTTGAACTTACGTGAAGCCAACCATGATGACATAAAAAATGTGGAGTTGAAATCCAGGTCAGCCTCTTCGCCTGGTTAGAAAGTTCAGCGATGGGTTCAGTGTCATCGGCTGCTCCGAATCCAAACACCTGTTTCTGGGAGCGATACAATGTGACACTGCATTGAGCATTTTTGTCAATTGTGTTTGCTATTATAAGGCTCCTCCGTTAGCCAGGCGGACCTGGCACCACCTGCTGAAATATTCCCTTCCATGTCATGTATGTGAAAGATGTATTCAAGCACAGACCAGGCTTTCTTTACACTCAGTGTCAGTCATTCTACGAGGCGGAGAAGCAGAGAGGGAGGCATCTATAAAACAAACATGGTAGCAGCAGTGGAAAGGCAGAAGTGGCAGGATGGGAACTGCTGCCAGACACATTACAAGGATCTCTAATGAGGGAGCCCACACTCCTCCCACCCCCAACACAGAGGCGCACGAGGCGGGAATTAATTGTGAGGGCGATGATGGCGGGCGAGCTGAGGAGCAGGTCATTACCGCACGCCTCCTCCTGGAGCGCCGCAGGCAGAGCGTGGAACGCCACGCTACTTGCTCAATTCCCATGATCCCACAGGAGGGGGGGTGGTGGTGGTGATGGTGGGGGGGAGGGGGTGATAGCAGAAGGGGGAATGGAGGGGACACAGAGAGCGGAATGAAAAAGGAAGAGGCAGGCAGCTTCCTCTTTATAGGAGGAAAAAAAATTGGCTGGCAATCACAAACATTAAACTTGACTTTCCTCACAACTGCTTCTGAATGGTACAGAATGTGGTATGTACCACTCCCCTCCACCACAGGTACGTATATAATCAACTTAAATATAACGACAGCTTTGATTTGCCCCTCAGGATTCCTCCTAATTTACATTTGGTTTATTAATTTTTTCACCTTCGGCAGCCTTGAAAATAACTGGGTTTGATGTCAAATATGGCATTGCGATGTGGACACTGCAAAAAAACCCAACATGAAGACAGTCAAGACACACAGAAAATAAATGTCTTGTTTCGTAGCTGATAGTCATGGTCATTTCAGGGTAATGAGCCGACGTTGTTTCAGTCTTCAAATCTGCACGAGGTGTAATAACCTATTCTGTCATTTCTCTTTGTGAGGTTTCTCGCCCTTATGAAACCCGTGCCATCAGATGGAAAGCATTGGACACATTGCCCTCTAGTGGACATTCAATGCATGTAGGCAAGTGTGCTTGTCAATTTATTAGGTACACCTAGGCATGTGCAGTATTACACACCAGCCCTAACATCGAGCCATGTTTTACTTTTATTGAATAGGTGGAAGAGATGTAATAATAGTAATAATCTAACAGTCAGAGGCCGTGATTTGTGCAGCTGTACCGAAGACTCTTTTTGGACGTCTCCAAGCAAACAATGAGGCCCGTTAACTGCAAACTAACCCGGCAAACATTTTATTCACATAGATTCACATAGTGGGCATTTACATGTTACCAAATAAACAAACATGTCTACTACTGATTTTTTTTAAACATAAAGCGTGCTTTACATGTATGTAGTGAGATAGTAAGATAGCGAGATAGTGTTGTTATGGCGGAGCTTTCTGTAAAAGTACGCAGGAAACCCACTGCTGGCAGGTATTTTCCATCGTGATGAAGAATTCACAGCAGCAAGATGACACCCAGATGAACACAGCTCACCCTCCCACTTTGCTGCTGTGTAAAAAAGTTATTAGGAACATCACTGCAGTGTACTGTGAATCTGACATTTTATCACACAGCTCAGGATGATTTCAACCGTATACATGTCTTTCATATGGTTGGTTGACTGCTGAAAAGATATTTTAGTACAGCTAAACCTTAATTTGTGTGTATAGCACGTGACATGTGTTGGAGGATGCAAATGAGGTCACTAGGTAAATGACACAGCTGCTACCATCACGACATCTTGACATTTATGATCAATAATCTAATGTCGTTAGCGATTCAAGTTTACGAGATACACCACAAACTTCGACAGAACATGACTGATTGGATTCATTGCTGAAGACTCTGTCCATCTCATCTAAACGGTGGAGAAATAACTCATCTGAACGTGATCACAACCACATCAGAGAACTACTAAGTGTCACAGCTCTTCCAACAAAGCACTCGATCGATGAGTGATCACCGGTTCCTCCCGTCCGCTCCTCAATTCCTTCTTTGTGTGCAAAACAAAAAAACATCACATTTCCACCGGAAAAGTCTGCAACAGCAGAGAACATGGCAACTGATGTAAGTGCTTGTTTGTGAGTGGAGGGGTTGGGGAGCATATCAGGGAGCATTCGTGTTTGTGTGTAAATCACATCTAACCATATGCTGCCTTCCGCTGCAAGCACACTTAGTCGAAATTGATCTTCAAACAACTCCTGCTCGTAACAGCGTGGGCAGATCAGCAAGGTCAAAGCCAAGGACTTGCTACAATCAGTGACAGGGTGCCAAGGAAGGCTTATATGTCACGGTACAGCTGGTTGGCTGCAAACTCTGAGTCACTCGTCGCTGCTGTCGAGCATCACCACACCGGGTAAATTCTGTGTAAATGCTGAAATCGGAGCCTCTATCCCCACATACTAGTGTGGGAGTAGAATTATAGCTGTGCCCTTCTTATCAGTTATTATTTCCAGTCAGGTGTAAGTGTTTCAGCAGGTCCAGCAGTTTACAGGAGAGGTGTGTCTGCTTATAGACAACGCGACTGGAGGCGGTTGTTGCACTAGGTGCTTGTCATGCTGAACCGACTCCCGAAGACACCGAAAGGGATGACTTCATGTCTGTGCAATCTAGAAGGACCATCTGAGTTGCCAATACACGGATAAGCAAGAGGCAGGTGGTGCTACTGCGCAGCTGTGAGATGGATTCTCCAGCGAGTGCTGCAGGCAGCGAACAGGCTGGTTGGACGTCATTCCACACTGACAAACATGTTGAGCAACAAAGTCTGGATCATCATATACCTCTTGGTGCAAGGAATGAATGGCTACTCATTACTGACTTCTTTTTTTTAAATAATTAACAGATGTTTGATGATGATTCAACATAAGATGTTTGCATCAAAGTACTGTCGATCATATTTACACATCAAATTTGATGTCTGGATCTGAGCCTCATTGAAAATCGTTGGGATTTGCTGTGTAGGTGTGTAAAACAAACCTGAAATCCTACGTTCCAGAAACTCAAGCAGGACTTACTGGCTGCTGACCATATCGCTGTGGACTGGATTTCTGAATGTTCTCAGCTTTGTGAATAAAAATGCGGAAGGGAACACAATTGTCTTCTGTCAAAACCCAAGAGTTCTGTTGAACCAAATGTTTTGATAAGAAATAAATGCATTTTGATAAAAAAAACAACAACATCAAACTATTCTGTCAGTGTACAATTGGGAGCAAACACAACAGGGTCAGTGTGGATGAGTGTTAAGAGTTTGTGGGGAATTGTGCCACAACTTTAAACAGCACACAAGCAGCGCAGATGTGACGAAGAAAACAAGCACCCAAGGCCAGTTAGGGTTTGGATAACACATGAAAACATAAATTACTGATAACATTCTGTTGGAATCCTTGGCAAATGACAATGATATATGGGGGCTAGTCAAAGGGTAGGTGTGTGTTCAAAGGCACTTCACAGAGGGCACCGCAGAGTGCTTTGTGTGGGGTGGTTCCTCATCTTCGCCCTAAACACACCTACCCATAGATGAACCTTTACATGAATATACCACCACACATCATACATTTTCTGCCATCCACACACGTTCCAATACTTTGCGACTTTTGGCCAGCATACGAGGAAAACAAAGAGCTGCTGATTTAAGAAAGTGATGTACATTTCAATTACTTTGATGGAGCTCTGATAGAGCTCGTTATTCTGTGGTCTTCTGGGAACAATAAAACATCTGTTTGTTCTCTCTTGAACAAACGAGAGCTTAAGTCGGTCAACTGTGTTATTTAACTTTAACTAATTTATTTAACTGCTCAAATACTAATCCAAATTGTGAACTGCAAATACAGCTTGCAGTTTTATATGTGTTTATTTATTTATTTATTTATTTATTTATTATTTAGTTTTATTTTATTTTTACTCTTGTTTTGTGAGTCACATTGCAGGTGACCAGGCCTCACCAGCAGGAGTCATCATTTGCTCCAATTCCAGCTGAGGCATGTGATTTGATTCCCGGCTCAAGAACAGGTCTGTCCGCTGTCCACCAACAATCCTCAACATTTGAGGAATAAGGTTATTTTTTTATGAGTGACGCCATTTTCAAGGAGGATGCTGTTTCATACAGGATTCATGTGTCACTTCAGCTCTCAACAAACGGTTCAGTGTATTTACAAAATTAAAACTTCCCAGAAGTGGAAAACCACATTCAAATCACAATGACACACATGATCCCTAGGCCAGGCACACCACCCCCTTGAAGAAAGGAGTGAAAATATTACATCACACACAAGGAGAAAGGGCTTCCCCGCTCTTAATAAAGGTCCCTATGGAAGCTTCAGCTGGGGGTGGTGTAGAGGGAGGATGGGAGCACCTGCAGCCTGAATGCGGGAACCAGCTCTTAAACCTCTTAGAAACAGTTGGTCACCACGGGAACAGCGGCAGGGCCATGATTGGCCTTGTCCAACCCTGCTGTGCACAAGGAGCAACTCTGTCAATCGTTAGATGACACTCTCTCCCCCACCCTCTGTTTCTCTACAGACAGAGGGGCATTGAGAAGTGGACACAACTCCCTTCATCAGCTCATTCCCAGGAATTATACACTGTACCGGTACACCTTTTTTTAAAAGGCTAACAAGGCGCAAGATATTGCCTTGATTTGGAAATTAAGCATTAAAAACCAACATCACCCATGTTAAGCACCCTGTCCCAGATCCCCCGCTGTGTCTTAAACAATCAGGCTATGTGAGACACACACTAACGACTCTCTCTTGTCTTCTAAGATAACGGCAGGAGGAGGGGCAGCAGTCGGTGACATCTTGTTGGGGAGATCCTGTAGTCAGATGGTTGTGTATTAGTACAGACAGAGAACACCTATTTATTACCCAACGTAAAGACTTTGTGTGTGTGTGTGTGTGTGTGTGTGTGTGTGTGTGTGTGTGTTTGGATTGCCCAAGGTGAAATAATCCAAATAGTGCTCGTCAGAGGTGCTGCTTCTCTCAGCTTCGACGCAAGCCTGAGTTGATGGTCACGTGTCAGATGTCACTCTTTTCCTCTGTTCTCACTTTTCAGAGTGATGTAAAATGGGTTGTAAATCACTACTCTAATCACAAAGCGGTCCCCACCTCTTGTGGGGCCAAATGATCCGCAGCAAACAAACACACAAAATGTCTCCCAGTCATGGCGTGAGCTCATGTCAGCGATAACGTATGTACATTTACAGCAGTGGTTTCAAAACAAGCTATAGCAAAGGCCAGCTAACATTTATATTGTAGTTAGTGACAGATAGTAATGCCTCTGGTTTAGGAGGGCATTGACAAATCTTGTCTCACTATTGTTGTTAGGTTAAACTAACAGAAACACTAAATCTGCAAGAAAAAACGGCTTGAAGTCTTCGCTAATGCTCATCCTCATCTTTAGGTGTGAAATCAGTCAAGTGACAAGTTCCCCTGGGTCAGCATGAGGCCACAGCTCTGTGTTTACATATGAGGTGATGGCACATGCCTCCATCTCTTTGAAATGTGACAGGGTGAGGGGAATGACAAGATAATCTCAGATTTACGAGTTACAGTAGCTTTCAGGAAAAGCATCTCGGCAAGGAGCTCTGCCCCGCTGACAACACACACACACACACACACACACACACACACACACACACACACACACACACACACACACACACACACACACAC
>JBBMJM010000023.1:1142677-1155743 GCA_037832705.1 Centriscus cristatus
CAGCCACTCACTGGATATTTCCCCTTTTTGGACAATTTTATGTGAAACATAAAGATTCATGATGTGCAATTTCGAGTGCATCAGCAGTACCATTCCAACTAAATCTTGACATTAAATATTTAACCACAGGAGATATCAAAAATATATATGATATTAAAATATGTCAATAGCTATTGAAGATGAAGTGCATAAGTATATGTCCATTCTTGGAGCCTTTCAAATGTTGTTAGGAGTTCAGCCAGTTCAGTCAGTTCAACCTCGCCTTAATGCCTAACCTGACTAAACCACATTTTTTATACATTGTATTTCTCAGTTAGCTTGGAAATGTTTTGCTGAAGAAGAAGAAAAAAAAAAAAAAAGCTCAGCGCTCCTAGATTGCAAACAATTAGGGTATGGATGAGCTATGTGTCTAAAGCAGGTATATTTGAATGTTATGAAAATAAGTTACTTTCTAAAAGTCAAAAGTCACTCAGGCAGAACGAAACGTAATTTTTACTAAAATCATAGTTTTAGTTCTATAATAAATCTAGTGGATGAGTATCTGCTACTAAAAACATTGAAGTTGCAGCATAGTAAGTTACTCAGTCCCAATGAGAAGTCCCGAACCCTGGTGGGAATGACCAGTGCCAATACCTCAATCCCACTTATTAGTGAGTAAAATGATGCTTAAAAGCCATAATTAGGTGCATAAATACAATAGACACTTAGTTAAGGGATGTCAAAGCACAGCAGGCGAGGGCAATAAGACAAAAGTTGTAGGAGCGCGAGAGTGTAGAGAGAATCTCCACAAGTGGGCCACATCTGTTTTCCATTAGATATAAAGAACAATGCAGGTTGCACAGATCCCTTCATATGGAGGGGGAGGTTCTCAAGGGAAGAAATTACAAACAGAGCTGTACATCTTCTGCATTTCTGTGGCAATCTGTGCCCTGTTCTTAATCTTTGCTATGCAGAATTGAATAAAGGTGTTGAAAAGCAGATGTATCTTAGCAAATAGAAACCCATCCAGCATTCGTAAAATGTGCAAACTGGGACACAAGCTCCCTCCTCGATAACATAAATGTATGAGGAACATCACATTACTCTGAAATGTCTGATGTCACCACCTCATCTTAACTATTTAAGTGCAGTTGGAAACAGTTGGACATACTTCAGATCTTAAAGTGCATGATTATGAGTTATGTATGTAAGACTGCAGCTATCATTACGTCACAAAGTGGTGATTAGGCCACAGCAAGCATCAAAAGGAAATTGCATGGCTCTACCTGACTAAAAAGGTTCTATGGAGACAGGTTTTCCTCTCCCCAGCTGTTGAAGAAAACAGCTTAACAGCATATGCCATCTCCCTTCATTCCATAGGTAGTTTATTTCACAAATCACCATATCTGGCTACTATAAGCACTCCGAACATATCCTAGATTAATCAACTCTTATTTGCAAAAGTCAGTTTCAGGCCTAAACAGATGCTATATTAGTCAACACCCTCAATAAATACACACATTAAACATAATTAACACCTCAATTCAAAATGTCAACAGGACTAAACAAAACCTGCAAATGGACTAGATGGAATTTAGTTCAACATCAGTTTGCTTTTTTTATGTGCAAAACAGATTCATAATGTAATGACTACTGGTAGTAATGTAAGGCTGGGCCACACTTTTACAATTCGACTTTTCAATAATTACCAATGACCACAGACTTGTTGACAACATTGAGGGAAAAGGTCTATAAGACACCTCTAACTGAGGTTTACACTCAGCGGAGAGGAACAGTTTACATACTCAGCTGGAATGCCAAGTTGTGCAAATGTTGTCAGAGGTCATGAGGTTTGCCGAGCAGCAAGTCCAGCTCTATATTTAGGGGAGGGATTTAAAACACTGTAGGATGCAAGTCATCTGACCCATTTACACTGGGTTACTGGGGGAGGTTTCACTTGTATACTTTATTGTTGTGTTACAGACTATTCCCTGCAACTCCAGCAGCATGTACTCTAAAGTCAAAAATCGGGATAATGCTGCCTTTGTTTGGCATTATAGCGTAGTAAAACAACTACAGCAGTATGGCAAGTTCCTTTTCAGATATATTCTTATAGAGAGTAGTGTGACCTGTTTTTGGAAATCAGCGCTATACGTTTGTTTTACGGTGCCGCTGCTCTCTCTTACACAGTAGTGCTGTTTAGTTTGGTTAGCTGGGCCTAAACCTGAAAGTGTACAGACTTGAGTCTGCCAGCAGCTGTCGTTAGTGGTGAATGTCACATGCTGCTGCCAAGTCACGCCAAATAGACTGCATCTACTATGGGCGCTCTCATATTACACTGTCTCTCTCTTGCAATAATAAAAACACACCATGGTTCCAGTGCATTATAGTTCTGACGGTTTTAGAGGAAACAGGACTAAATGCATTAGTGCTACATTTTGTAGCCTCCTGAGTAAACAGGCAGAAGCATATACTTTACTTAAATAACAAAATGTGTATGCTGGCCTTCAATTACTTCTGTGAAAACAGTGTCCATTGTTGTACAACACTGATCACACTGTGTCCATCCTTGCCCCAAGGACTTAAAGCACTAAAGCAACTGGCCAGCCTCACTCTAGCTATGGGCAACGGCCGTCTGGATTTATACAACAGCACTTAGCAGCCGGGTTCATAACTGCACTGGCTAGATGGCAGACTGAATGGGGGTGGGGGAAGTAAATGAATGGCAGAAGTGCAGAGTAACCTAATGTATGATTACAGGTCAGAGGACAGGAGGTGAGGCTCTGGGAGAGGGAGGGAAACCAAATAACCACATATAGAAACAAAGGCATTGACTTATGAAAGCCTCGCAAGGATTTCAGTTCAGGCCAAGCCAGTTTAGCACAGCATAAACAGAATAGAGTACTCATTTCCCTGGAGGCAGTAAAAAAGTAAACTAAAATAGATCGAAGCATTATTACTTCCAGCAGGCATTCAAACTGCATCCAGTGCCTCAAGCTGTGCCTTGGGTTTAGTTTAATTCCCTACCTCCACTGCAAAAAATGTCATTGTGAATCCAATAAATATGATAAATGATCAAGACTCTGTAGTGTATAATACTCTGGCTGTCTAAAAATGAACACTTCCTACATTATGTAAATGCTGTGCATGTATTTGTGTGAATGCATGCAAACAGACGCGTGCACACACTCAGCTGAGATCCCTGGCTTTGTTCTAGGTTAGCAAAGATTTTTTTTTTGTTGTTGTCAGTGTGGGTGTACCCAACCGTGACAAGCTGCTTGGCTCCGCTTGGCCCTTTGTAAACTCTGGAGTGTCCCATAGGAATGGAGCTACACTGAGGGAAGCTTAATACCAGTGTTCACCTCTTGAGTTACTGATTTACTAAGGACCAGACAAAAGTAAGGACAAGTCACATTGGGTAAGGAAGAGGTGTTTGACCAGTTACTGCCAACTGTTTTCATGGACCAAGAATATTTTACTTAAACATGTAGAACAAGGAGAAATGTGTCTGTTTTTATGAGAGATCATTTCACAACATCAACATTGCTTTATTACACTAATTTATCAATGTACCATGCTTGAAAGTGAATGACTGGCAATCTTTCTAGTGGTCCAATGTCCTTTCAAATTACAATGCTGATGTTTTCGTGGCACATTCCCCAGAATTTCGGTTTTTGAATCTTCAAATCAGCTGAATGCAAAGATTTTCAAGCTGTCTATTTTACTCAATTTCTACACTTCAACATCTTGAGTTAACATGCAATTGTATTGCATTGTGCAGACAAATAATCTGAATGTTCCACTATCAAAGGGTGAATAGTCATGCTAAATATAAATGCTGGATCTAACATACATAACAATTAAAAAAATAATAGTAACATCTTTTGTGGCTTTCAAAATTGCCTAATCTGGGTAATGTGTTACAACAAATTTTCTTGCGACTGTTTCAGTCTTTTGTAGAGACCCAATGAAATACAATTGAACAGTGTCATAAATATTTCCTCATCAAGATAACGATTCTTACATGCTAGAAGAAAGTTATTTGGATTTCAACGCCTTTCATTCTGTGTCCACGGCCATTGTCTTTCATTTTTGGTGCCAAGTTTCCCATCTCCAACCTGCTAACAAGCAGCTGGCTGCTCTGTTGTGACGGCGAGACAAGCTTCCAGACAACCTCATAACAGATCGGGTCGTTAGGGGGACATTTATCACTTAAACTCTGGAGGTTTGGAGGGCTATTAATGTCCTGGGGGGTGGTGGTTATTAATGGGACCAGCTTGCCTGCCTAGTCTGAGCATGTGTATTTGATTTTTTTTTGTGTTAGTTGATCATCCTGCTTAAAAAGAACCACAAGCAGATGTTTTGAGCGGCTGACTTTAGACACTGTCAGTGGGATAAAGTACATCATGTCTTACAGTAATATTTACTGAGTGATACAGAAGGAGTTTTCACAAATCCAGTAGGTTTTGAGAATGATGTTTTTATCTGTAGTCCTTTGCTCATTTCAGCTGGGGCAGTAATTGCTCCTTTGAAGTCCTTCAAAGAAATTCTTGAAAAAGACTCCTGCCGGTCCAACCAAATGTGAATTATTGATATTTGTATTCATAGCTTACATACAGTACATACACATGTGTTGTTCAGTCATACTGTCTTTTAAATCATTTATCGCTCTATAATAATATAGCCATATTTTGCAAATACATACCTGAGTGAACAACTTTTTTTTTAACTTTAGGTCTCATGCTTACTGTTGTTGAGCTGGATATTGTGTGATGCTTTTTTCCCTCACGATGGTCTGTCATGGAATAAAACATTGCATGTAAAGATGACAGCAACTCTTCAAGAATGATAAGTAACCATAATGTGTTCCAGATGTGATCATTCTGGCCCAGTGATGGAGCATAATCATGCTGAATATAACATGCCATAATATTTGGTGATTGTTTTTTTTTTTTTTTTTTGTTATTGCTTTTATCTCTGTACACATCAGACGGTGCCTTGAGTGAGCTCAAAGTAGGTTTACATTAACAGAAGGGCTTTGCTTTTGTGGGAGTTACAGACTGGTTCCAATTATGTTTTCAAAGGTTGTTCAGCATATTTTTCCAAGCTTGACCATACCAGCTGTAACCGGGGGGTTTAGACTGAGAGCCAAAGACGTGATTCACTTACTGTTAGAACAGGCAGCTTTAGTCAGACATACATTTTTACAATAAGATTCTTTATCCCTTTACATTATATATTTACTCCCAAGCGTTTTTTATCTACATTTCACTAGGCACCATTCCGTGCTTAACCATCATCAAGAACTTTCCCTTTTGTCATCAAACCCTTCTGCAGTTTTGTAAACTATCATATGAATATCAAGCATGGACTGGAAGGATTCCTGGGCACTAGGTCATTCACAACTAGCATCTACATCTAAAACAGAACCTTTCTTTCAGTCTTTCAGTCATCTCCATGGCCATTAAGTCATTAAGAAAATGAAATGCTGATGCTATGCACAGCAGATTAAATGCATATGCTGAATTCGAATGGCAAAATCTTCTGAAATCTACTTGTAACCCATTTAGTCCAGAAGCTATCTTTCTGTTCAACTGTGAAACTTTCCTGACAAGCAAAGCTGAACAACAGGTTTTATGATATATTCAGTGTGAGCTAACTTGCTGCCAACCATGGCAGATCAGGACAATGAGTTGTGATTTTCCTGCATATTAGCAATGCACTGAATATTTACCGTACAACTTAATACTCATCCTATGCCTGTGCCTGTGCTGTGCATCAGCATGTGCGAGAGTTGTTCATAATTATGATGGATTGTAGCCTAAGCACTGCCATTGTTCTGCAGATTCTATGGATGTGATATGCATTAATAATTGAGAAACACAGACAAACACCAACCTGCTACTAGATTAAGTGGCATTTTTATATCCTTATATTCTCAACCAAAAAACTCATAATGCATACGTAGAATGATAACAAAGTAACTTGGTAATTGAATTGTATTTGCATATTTGGCATTATAATATGTTAAGAATGAGGTAGGGTGGCAGCTGAGAAGCAGCCAACAGCTCCTCCTATCTACCATCTGCGTGATTAACCTATTCGACTGCTGTCAGACTAGTTTTCCACAAAACCTTACTGTTAATTTTCTGACACATGAAAACACACAAATGATTGCTATTTTCAGGTCTGATATCTGCACAGTTGCTTGTTAGCCTGATTCTAAAGCCTGAATCTGCATAAATAAAATAATAATAATAAAAAAAACTGATGAAACTCACGAGACAAGAATTGCCAAATTACTAAGACTTCAAGTGGTCTAGCTTATTAAGTGTTTCGGCAACAAACCACTGAGTATACACTAATAATTATATACCTTTATTATTGATATTCATGGTTATAAAATTGAAATGAATTTGTGGTGCTTTTATTTAATACCGAATTTGAAAACTGCACACAGAAAATTCAGCTGGTAGCAAATCATTTTGAACTTTCTGCCTTTACAGGTCGGACAGAGGGCAGCCCGGTGGATGGATGCTGAGCAGGCCAGATGGAAACAGAAAAGAAAAGACATGAGACAGAAGACAGCCTGGTATTAGCACAATTTGGCAAACCTCGTAACATCTCTAACAAACTCCAAAATGGAGGCCAGTCCACAGAGAGAGATACTCTGCAAGTCCCTGGGGAAACAAACTGGAACCATTACAAGCCCAGCCCAGGTGCCAACCCCATGAAGAGACACAAGGAGAACTGCAACAGCCCTGGATTATTTGACGAGGGAACTTTCATGATGAATGGAGATTTGAAACATGCCCTCAGTGAAAAATCTTTACTGGCTCACCAGACCAAAAAACTTCGAGTAGATTCAGAGATGAAAGGAAATGATGACATGAGTTCCAGTCTGACGGACAACTTTTCTGAATTGACAAAGGTTGCAAAATATGAGTTCAATGATCCGCAGACAGATCTCAAATTAGAGAAGAGCAACTGTGCAGTTCCCAATGGAGACGTTTTCCATCTACCAAGGAATAATGGTTCAATTACAAATGGAGCTGGATCCCCCCCCTCAACCATAGAAAGCACTCCAGGGGATCTTTTGGAGAAAACATTGTCTCAGTATTATCCCGAGCAAGTGTCGATTGCCCCACAAACATCTGGAACACAACTAAATGCAGTCAATGGTTCACTTGCAAATAAGCTGCCCAGTGAAGGTGCTCAACCTCCCTCTTTAACCTCAGGACTGACCCTTTCAGTTCAGCAGTCTAATGCTCCTAGCAATGATAAGGGTGGTAGCAATTACAACTCTGCCCACTACGTAATAAATGGATACCCTAATAATGTTGAAGCAGAACACCAACAACAGCATCTGCGGACATCTTACTCTGGCCAAGAGCTATCTCTAGGTCAGCTACCTGGCATGATCCCACCAACCAATACTGCCACGAGCTCACAGCAACATAAAAATGCGCTAGGGTGTTACCCAGAAAACACAAATCCTCGAGGTCTATACGAACAATCCAACCAGCATTTTAACCATGAGGCTTTTATGGAGATCAATAGTCCTCTAGGAGCATCCGAGGGAGGTGGATATGAGCCCTTTCCTAACGCTACCATACAGAAAATACGTCAACATGAGGAAACTGCGTCTAATCAGCATCAGCAAGATGGCCTTGATAGGGGCCTCCAGTTGGGGCTTCAATCCAGAAATTTTCAACAAAATACCAGAAACACACCAGGAGCTGACAGTATGAGCACGAGGGAGGGCATTCTCCAGCAGACAATACATGGTGGGTTAGAAAATGGGATTGATAATTCACTCTTTTCAACATCAGACCATCAAAGCTGGATAGAACAGAACCCTTCACATTCCAAGCAGCAAACAGCAAATGGTACGTCCTCCCAGGCACAACAGCAAGACATGTGGAGGGGCATGTCTTCTAAGCCTCACCAAGACCAGCAAAGTGCTAAGCCCCAGGTTCATGGCCAGCTGTGGGAGGCAAACATGGCACAAAGTTTCCAGACACAGAAAACCTTAAGAGAGAACATCCAGGAATCGAACAGCCTCCAGCAGCAACGAGATAATATCACTGCTTCAATCAACCACAACACTGCCCCAGAATGGCATCAATCAAATCCTAACGCACCTCAAATGCAGCAGTCTCAACCTCAAAATATGTCTGATCAGAGGATCTTCAACCAAAGTCGGCAGACAGACAGTCACTACCACACACCCATGCAGTCAGAGCACCTATGTGAAGACCCTGACCTGCAAGATATATTGTCATCTGGGTTTTCAGCACCACAGCAACAGCAGCACAGTCACCATCAACGTCCACTGTCCCACCCACCACAATTTGAAGAGCATCAAGTGAAGTCTCCCAATTACCGACCTCACAGTCAGCCTCAGCCAAGTCAGCAACAGCTTCAACCCAACCAGCCACTTCGAAACAATTCTGCCCACTCCATCAACCGACAAACCCAGCATGGTGACCATGCAGCATTCAGCCCCAATAAATCATCTGAGATGCAACTACAACATCCGAGGCAGTATTCTGCCAACTCAGGCAGCAGTAATCTCAAGCAATTTCCACCACAGCGGCCTACCAACAACTGCCACCAGTCTAACCACACTGACTACCCCCCGACATCAATACAGTCACAACCTCATTTACAGCAAGATGCATTAAACCAGCATATATCAACAAAGATATACCCTAAAGCTGAACATGATTTTAATAAATCATGCACACAGTTCCAAAGGGGCTCTCGACTACCTCTCGGACCTGTAGGTCCCAATGGAGACTTTCAGAGGCACGCAGCCCTGCGTATGCATCTGTTACAAAGACAAGAGCGTGCAGGCCCTCCTCATCCATCTCAAAGCACGACTGATCCAAGACAAGGCCTAAATACAGTAAAAATTGAAAATGGACTCAGATTTGAATTACCCTGCTCAAAGGAGGCAGAGCAACAGTTACAGATGCGAGATAATGGTGGAATGCAAATCAAGCAAGAAAATCAACTTTCTTTGTGCGAGCCGAACAAGACACCAGGCAGTATTTTGGCCTCTATGGAGCAAAGCCTGAGACAGTACCAGCTTTCACCTGTCTTTGAAAAGAAATCCCTTGTTATTAGCTCATCAAATGGGGTAAAAGTGGAATCGTCAGGGTCTGTGACAATACTGTCATCCAACACTGACCTGGGAAAATTGGAATCCTCAGGCAGCGCACCGCCAACTGTAGTTCTAAAAAAACCACCTGACTCAACACCTAAGAAGGAATACCTCCTACAGAGCTTCATGGAATCTCCAATGAAGCTATTGGACACTCCTATAAAAAATCTTCTTGATACCCCACTGAAAACACAATATGACATTGCATCCTGCCACTGTGTTGGTGAGTCTCCGAATGTGGTTTCTAAAGCACGATTGATCAGTTTAGCAATAAATATTAATTAATGTTCCTTTGTTATATTCAGAACAAATCAGCGAGAAGGATGAAGGCCCATACTATACACACTTGGGGGCAGCACCCACTGTTGCTGGTATACGGGAGCTGATGGAGAAAAGGTTAACAGTAAATTTGATTATTATTATTTAACTCCTATTGTTTTATTGTGTATATTAATATCTCTATTTTGCAATAAAGGTCTGGTTTAAATGGTCGTGCCATCAGGATTGAGAAAGTATTGTACACCGGAAAAGAAGGAAAAAGTACACAAGGGTGTCCTATAGCTAAATGGGTGAGAACTATTTCGTATTTTAACATCTATTATCAGCTGACTCTATGTTAGTTTCAAATGTCTGAATGAGCACATATTCCTATATCTGACATGCTGTAGGTTATCCGGCGATCCAGTGTGGAAGAAAAGTTACTGGTGTTGGTTCGTGAACGTGCTGGTCACACCTGTGAGACAGCCAGCATCATTGTGGCAATCCTGATCTGGGAGGGCATCCAACCCAGCCTGGCTGACCAACTGTACCTTGAACTGAGTGGAACTCTTACAAAGCATGGAGCCCTAACTCAGAGACGATGTGCTCTTAATGAGGAGTAAGTGACAGCACACCATACCATCTTGCCACGCAAGCTTTCCTTTGAGATCTCACAAATCTCAGGATAACCTATCGACAATTGTTCCTTTCCAAACATGCCTCCTTCACGACTGTTATGAGTAATTATCATGACTATGTGTAAGGACTACATAAGACAATGTCTCAGTTGAGTAATCAAATGTACAAACATACTAATGACAAATTTCAACTCTTTTCCAACCCATTCAGGAGGACTTGTGCATGCCAAGGGTTAAATCCTGATGCCTGTGGTGCATCTTTCTCTTTTGGCTGTTCTTGGAGCATGTACTACAATGGGTGCAAGTTTGCTCGGAGCAAAATCCCAAGGAAGTTCAAGCTCCTTGGAGATGATGTGAAAGAGGTATTTCAACCAATGGAAATAACATGCTTCACATTTGCATAGTACGCAAACAATGGTTACTTAACACTGCCAAATATCATTTTCCAGGAGGAGAAACTGGAGCACAACTTTCAATCTCTGGCAACCTTGTTGGGTCCTTTATATAAAACTTTGGCTCCTGAAGCTTATGGAAACCAGGTGAGAATGATGGGCAAAATATGCAATGTGTAAAAATGTTTGCTTGTCACAAAAAAAAACCAACCTCAAACTGAATTACTGGTTTTACCTGATGATAGGTGGAACATGAACATCGGGCACCAGATTGCCGTCTAGGGCTCAAGGAGGGTCGTCCCTTTTCTGGGGTGACTGCTTGTATGGATTTCTGTGCGCATGCTCACAGAGATCTCCACAACATGCAGGGTGGTAGTACGGTGGTAAGTTGCAACTAGAAAATCTATACATGTTATATACATGTACATGTACATATACATGTTTATTTTGTGGGAATGAAACATAACCCAGAACTGCATCACAAAAACAAAAGACTTGTATATATAATATTTGTGCTCCTTCAACAAAATGCATTTGAGTCTTATGTTGTTATTCCAGGTGTGTACATTAACAAGGGAAGATAACAGAGAAATTGGAAAGATACCAGAGGACGAGCAGCTCCATGTTCTGCCACTTTATAAGGCTTCCAACACTGATGAATTTGGCAGTGAGGAGGGTCAGCAGGAAAAAATCAAGTCGGGTGCAATCCAGGTCCTCAGTGCCTTTCGCCGCCAGGTGCGCATGCTTGCAGAGCCAGCCAAGTCTTGTCGCCAAAAGAAGCTGGACGCTAAGAAGGCAGCTGCCATCAAGAACGCCATGCTGGACAGCTCCAATGATAAAGCAGAGAAGACTCCCCAGGCTAAGTCAAAAGCTGGCACTTATGAAAATCCCACTCAAAGAACTGCTGTGGCAGGTAGGTTTTTACATTTTGATGAATGGCATTAAAAAATCTTCCAAAAAATAAATCAATTGCTTAAGCCTTTATCTGCCCGGATTTATGTTTTCTAGGACAAATTCCTGGTGCTGTGGGAGCGAACGTACATTCAGGTCAACCAACACATCCAGTAGGGACCCATCTTCGGCAAATACCGCAACAGCATGAGAGCATTCGGTCAACTTACCCTGGTGCCACAAATGCAGCCAGCTACCCCAGATTGCCCAACCATCCAGGGTCTTTTCAAAGCACTTCAAACCCAGGCAGCATGTATCCTCCTCAACCAACAACAGCCAGCCCTTACCCCTCCCCACTCCATGTACCAAATGCTTACATTAATGGATCAAACCATTCATACCCTGGTTATCAATGTAATGGGGGAATGCCCCTTGACAACTACCCTCCATACTACGCTTCAAACCCCAAGCACCTTGATATATACCGACAACAGCGGCCAGTCCTTTATTCAGATCAACAGTATGGTGTCCAACGTTATGGGGTTAATTATCCACCAAGATATGGAGAGCCAGGTTTACCAGTCAATGGGTACAATGCTTGTAGCATGAGGCCAGTTCACCCTCTGAGACCCTTCACCAGTTATGGTCCTAATGGTAACTCAGACCAACGATTTGTGGACCCTCTCTCAGGTGCATCTTCAACCCATGGAACTCGAGACTACACAGCTGCTGTGAACAAAGGCAATCAGTTTGGAGGATACCCAAATCCATACCTTTGTCAGAGCCCTCAAATCTTAACCACAGGCCAAGATTCGTTCCATATGCAAATCAAAACAGAGATGGGTATGCCTAGCCCAAAGATGCTTTCTACTCAGTTAAGTGGTTTAAACCCTGAAACACAGTCAGGGTTAGTTCTGCCAAATGGCAGCCTCATGGGATCTGGTATTAAACAGGAGCCCGGAATACCGCAGACAACCACAACCCCAAACAAGCCAGAGATGTGGTCAGACAACGAACATAACTTCTTGGATCCTGATATCGGTGGAGTGGCAGTGGCACCTAGCCATGGCTCAGTACTCATTGAGTGTGCTAAACGGGAGCTCCATGCTACCACTCCCCTCAAAAACCCAGACCGCAATCATCCAACACGTATCTCTCTGGTCTTTTACCAGCACAAGAACATGAATGAAGCCAAACATGGTCTGGCACTGTGGGAAGCCAAGATGGCAGAAAAGGCCAGAGAAAAGGAAGAAGATGCGGAGAGGAATGGTGGTGAAGGGACACCAAGCAAGAGCAGCAAGAAGGGGGTTAAACGCGAACATTCTGAGTCATCAGAAACCATTGGGGAGCCTCCTTACAAGCGTTTTATACAAGCACTCATGGAGGGGTCCTTGTCATGCACAACAAACACCTATGTCAGTACATCTCCCTATGCCTTCACCAAGGTCACAGGGCCTTATAGGCAGTTTGTTTAGACAACACAGAAAGGAAAAAAATAAGGTGCTTTTATTCAAGACAAGGAACACTAGCACCACTGGCCTCAAAAACACTCCCTCCTCTTAGTTATTTGCAACTGTGCGTGGAGAGGAACCATGATTGATATAAATCACGTATAATATCAGATATTTCACCTCTTCAACAACCAAGCTTTACTAGTTGAACCTATCATGGATGTATGTTTGAGTTTGCAACTTTTGCAGGATACTGTACACTGTCAAAATCCCTGGTGCTTTCAGTCT